>JAHBCN010007474.1:0-43090 GCA_019359885.1 Listronotus oregonensis | reverse complement strand
GCAAATGAATTTGGCCGAAGATCACGACCAGGCCCGGAGGAGGGCCCGAAGGATGGCCGTCCGCATGATGCCCTTGGGGTCGGAGCCGGGATACGTCATGTCGGATCTTTTCAAATAATAAAAATACCTTTATTTAAAAATATTTAAATACAAAGAAAGCAAACAATATTTTTAAAATACATACAATGGGGCCCTTTGACCAAAATAAATGTTTATAATTTCATGTGTTCGATTAAATATGGGAAAAAATTTGGTTTAAATTAGTATACTGAAAAATAAAGTAATTTCGAGATATTTAAAAATAAAAGTACAAAAACAAATTTTCAAAAAGATTTGTTTGGGATAGGTCACTAGGAAATAATTTGCCAAACTCCAATTTAAATTTTATGTTTGAAAAAAAATTTAAATCCTTTTTGATTTGTGGATGAGAAATGAACTTAAAAACTTTTAAGTCAAAAAACGATAAAGAATACTTTCAAAGGATTTTTCAAAAAAAACAAACTAGATGTTGAAGATAACCTTTCAGGATCACGCCCCCCTGCTTGAACCAAATTTCCCTTAAAGCCTTATCAGATGGAACTTAAAAAAATTTTTTCCAGGTATTAATAGACTTTTTTTGCAATGAGTAATTATACACCAACGGAAACTTTATCATTTTGAGACAAAACCCGAAAAAACAATAAAATCACACAGAACAAGAGCAACGATAAAATGAAAACAAAATTGCAAAACGGGGTTTTAAAAACCCGCCCAGTTCAATGGACACTGTGTACTTTCCCATGTGCATTGTACCAATGCCAAAATTGTATATGGGTATTTGGAACGAGAAATTTACCATAAATGAGTCATTTATAAGTAACCAACAGAAAGGTTTTCGGGGACCTTGAATTTGAAGTTATTAAACGAAAATCGGCAAAAAAGCGAATTAAAAAAAAAACAAGTAGTAGGTTTTGAAGAACGGTCTATAATAGTGCAAACGACATCTTTAAAAAAAAATGTGCAAGGACCCTATTACCTAACATTTTAAAAATCAAAAAAAGTATAAATAAAATTAATTAAAACCCAAATTAAATCTGTGTGCACAATAACAATCAAGATGAAACACTCTTACATGTACAAAAAAAACAATTTAATTAATAATCAAAGTTGAAAGAGTAGAAACATTTACTTGCAAAAACTGCATCACAGCCTTTCGAAATTTATCCTTGTTCTTTTTCATCAAGTTAGATGGCAAAGATTTATAAGCCTTCACTGCACGATAATAAGGTCCCTTCTCAAAAATTTTGGGAGTTGTGAGAAGGAATACTAAGACCACCCCTGCCTCAGTAACAATTGTCATGGAGTTGGAGTAAAAATCAGAGTTTACACTGAATAAATGGGATTTTTTTTAAAAACATTACTAAGGTAAGAAATAAAGACTGGGAACAGTTAAAAACCAGACTATTAAAATGCGGTTTACAAGAGGATCAAGATGAATTTTAAGTATGCATCTGATAATACGCTATTGAGTTTTAAAGATATTGATCGCATGTGTGGAAGATCCCCAAACAGAATCCCATAACCTATAAGGGGTCTGAACACAAGCAAAATAGAAACTAAATACTGCCTACAAAAAGTGAATTTTCTCAATCTTCGTATCAATGACAATACTGTTCAATTTAGATTGCAGGGAGTGAATATTCTTTCCAATTTAAGTTTGAACCAAATAACCCTAAAATTTAATGTTGTTGACTACTGGGACGGATTTACCATTATCTTAGCATAAAGGGAATGACTTCGTGTTAAGACTTTTCAAATGTTATTAGTCCAGTCTTATCTGCGTTCAATTTAAATAATTTTGTTGGCACCAACCTCATCTGCTCTGCTGCACCAACACGCCCCAGATAGGGTCCCCAACACCCGCTCGCCAATACAACCGATGTATCATCAGCATACTGACACACATGACCTGAGGTAAACACCCCAGAAAGACTGTTCACATAAAGCGGGAAAAAATTGGGCCCAGTATTGAGCCCGAGGAAACCCCCTGCTTTACCTCCGTAGTCCCAGAGAACCACTGCTTCCCATTCTTGTAAACATACTGATTGCTTTTTTTGCAAGATATGATTTTATTAATAAACACTTGCCCCCCTCAGCCCATAACCTTCCAGTTTATCCATCATTAGTTGATGGTCAATAGTGTCAATTTGAAAGATCAAAATACCGACCTGCTACCTTGTCATTATTATCCACTTTTCTCAAAATAACAAATAGTTTTAAAATTGCTAGTTGTGTAGAGCTTTTTGGTACAAATCCATGATGGGTATCTTTAAAAGTTATGAAGGTGTAAAAAATCCATGATTCTAGAATAAATGGTTCCAAACACCAGAACCTGATGGCAACACTGACACTTGCCTATAGTTTTTTCCAGCCCGCTCACTTTTTTAAAAGTGGAACTATTTTTGCTTTCTTGTCCATAGGAAAAACTCCCAACAAAAAAGACTCATTAAGTGTATTTTGTTTTATTTAAAACGGTAAGTCAGAACAAAAAGTCCAGAAGATACTTTTTAAGCAAATTAAACTGGCTTTAAGAGAGAATACTATTTTTTGAAAAAACCCGTGGCGCAAGTTTTTTCGCAAAAATAAGTATTACCAGCATGAACGCCACTGATCTAAGTGCCTTAGAAAACAATTTTGTACATGAAATGTGACCATATTTATACATTTCTGTACAAAAACTACTTAAATTCCACGAGTTTTCGAGAAAGTGAAATAAACTATAAAAGACAAAAACTTTAATCACCCTGTATCCTAAAACGGCATTTCCGACCCATGTTTATATGAACTTTTTTTTATTTTTTGGAGTATAATCCGCCCCTAAATTTTCCTCAAAAATTCTGTAACACCCTGTATATCCATATATATCAAATGATTTTTTATGATAATACAATACAAAATGTCTTAAAATTTTTATATTATTAATAATTTTTGGGTTTGTTACTGTACATTCCCTAATGAGATGGTTGTTTAGAGAGTTTAAACATACCCAATAGTAAGTTCTAATCCATAAATGGCACCCACTTCTCCGGAATTAATGGCGCAGTCGGGTCAGAAAAATTTCATTAAGAAAAAGGTTTTTTTCGTGTTTATTTTATTATTATTTAAAAGAAAGTAATTGAAAAGTTAAAAACGATTTTACTTCTTGCTTTTGAGTATTTAAAAAGCATTAAATAACTTTTGTAATAGAATATAACTGTTTATTAAAAAATGGATAATATCAAAATTTGAATTTTGATATATTATATCATAAATATCAGATATTTTTAAACCCTGCCTGTAACACTTGGAGGATGAGTTTCTCAAAAATAAATTTTTTTTTTAAATATTATAAACATTCTATAAATTATAAATTACCTTACTTGTTTAACGCATAAACTGACGAATTTTTGGTTAATACTTTGATACCGTTGTTTCTTCTATGTATTTAACCATTGTTGAGCCAATAATGCCAAATGTCACATATAGCGGGAATAAGACTTCAGGAACCCAACGGCACCGTTTTAAATTAAAAAAATCAATATAAAAATTACAATAATTACCACATTATTCTTTAAATATAATAACTAATATAAATTTAATAAGAAAATAGGATGGTTTCACACTTTGCCAAAGAGGGTGTTTTATAATTGTTGTATTTAGGTTGAGCTCCCAAAGACCAACAAGAGTGCCATTTTTTTATGCGCCCCTTTACAGTCCAACTTAAGAGGCCCCAAATTTCTCACTTTGTCTGTTCCTTTATCCCTAGAGTGTCCAGACTATGAAACCTGCCGCCTGTAGAAGTTTTTCCTTTTCCCTAAATCTCCAAATATTTAAGTCTCATGTGAATAAACTCCCTCTTGCCACACTTCAGACATCCACGGCACATTAGTATTTGGGCCTTAGCTTGGTGGACTGTACCAAGATAAAAAAAAAGTCCTGTCACTATCATAATGTGGATTCTGTTTAATTTTAGTACTTTATTAGTTACTGCTATTTTGCATCAGAATGTGATTTTAGTATGTCTTGTTTAATTCTTAAATTCACCTAACCATTTTACCAAGAAATGAGGTTTTTGGCATTTTATATACAATGCGTGTGCAGGACCTACAAATACTGCTGTATCCCTTATATAATCAAAAAGTTTGCATCTTTGTAATGTATTCCTTGTGTTATGTGGAACGGATACCTATTTTTGCCAATTTAAAAAACTGGGATTAATTTTAATAATATGTTCAGCCTGTGTACATAAAATCCAAAATTAACTGGTTTAAAGTACAGTTTGACGAAATTTTAATGTTTTTGTCCTAAACCAGTGCTCGAAACAAATTACTAATTGTAAATCAAAGATAAGTAATACTAACTAAGGTGTAGTGGAAATACTTTGGTATGTACCTTCTAAGTCATCAACTTTAATATAAGGGTGTAAATCTTGAATCTCTCGACTACTAAGAAGTTCGCAATGTAAACCAGTTGGTAAATTGTAAGCTACTCTCCTCTTAAGTGCAATAAGTCTGTCTTTGGTTTGGGCTAAGTTTAAGCTACCACACTGTTTCATTTGAACATCATAACCCATGCTTTCTAATTCCTTATACAGATTAATGCTATACCTGCAAACGGAATAAATAATTTCTTAAAATTAAACAGCAATTTTAGCCAAAATAAATATACAATTTTATCATTAATATTCAAACATGCACGGTAATATATATTTTTGTAAAATAAATAAATAAATAAATAAATAAAATATGAAAACAAGAACAAGATTGACGTCTAAAGTATGGATTGAGTGGGTCCGGTGTAGTTTAGCTCCATTCGATTTGAAAAAATAAATATTACAGATAAAAAGAACACATTTTGTTTAGTAGTTTTCCAAAAGAAAAACTGAAAAATGCATTTTTGCAGAGAAAATGAAATTAAAAGTCAAAAAAATACTATGTTTTAGGTTAAGTAAAAGGCCAGAATTTGCAACGTTGTCGAATAAAAAAACAAATTGTTCGACGGCATTTATGATAAAGAAATTTAAATTTAATGAGGAAACCTAACGACAACTAACCAAAAAATAACCAAAACTAGGTAATAGTTTGAAAGTTGTTGTTGGTTAGTTCTGATTTGTTGTTTCTATAAAAAACTTCATTTCTGGTAAATGGGAAAAAACAACCTTCAATAATAACAAATTATTAGAAAACATCTGGCAACATTGTTATTGAAGGACGCAACCGTCAACAAAAATGTCTTTTAGTGTATTCTTTCTCACTCTTTTCATGTTAGTCCGCATATTACTCAGCATATTTATACGGAAATAAAGAAATTATTTTATTTTGTGATAATGTGAGTGAAAATTTCGTTTTTTCAGACCCTATGTGTTTTATTATGGTGTAACAAATATGTGAAAACAAAAATTATATTAAAATATTGCTATTTAGCAATGGAGCTAAAGTTCACCGTAGCCGGATTGAGTCATAGTCATGTATTTATTAGCAGCAAAGAAACTGATTTGGTTGATTTTTTAAGTTATAACTAAAGGCATACCATATAACATTACGATGTGTAATTGGCTTGAATAAACCCAAAATTCCAGATCCAAAATTAGATGTTCCACTACCAATTTTTCGCTGTTCTATTACAGTAATGTCATGCCAACCATTCTGCACCAAGTGATATGCTACGGAATTTGCCACAACTCCGGCTCCCGCAATTACTACCCTAGATTGTGTAGGAACAAGGCTAGCATTAGTTGCCATACATTTTATATTTGCAGTTAACGATCCTTTAGATGATTTTATTAGCCCAGTTCTGAGCATCGTGATGACTAGTTTAAAAAGAAATTATCAATATTTACAAACATTTAGCTGTTTGGCTGGGCTTATTAAATATCGTAACTATTTCCAAAAATAACCATTTAACATAACCACACATCTACAAGTTGTTTTGAGAGTTACTATTTTCACCCCCTGCATTATGAATTTAATGCTAAATCAAATCGCCAGCTTGGTCCACCCCATATTAAAGCATAGCAAAAGGCAAGGCGACCTTTCTGCAATGCTTACACCCTAAACCTTAGTTTAGTTAAAATACAGTTTTTTTTATAATATAATTAATGGAGACTCCAAAGTTATCTGGCTCTGGACCACATCCAAGTATTTAAAAATTGAAGCTATTTCAATGCACATCTAGTCGCTACGAAATGCACCTCGATGATCAAGGTATAATCGGTTGCTGTGCCTAACCATAAAAAACTGACAACCAATTTTAAGCAAAGAATCGTATCAATGTAAAAAAAGTGTATACTCGGAACAATTAAATCAAATCAATCAAAATACTTTTATTTATCAATTATTAAAGGTTACACACAGAGGTATAAACTTATCAGACTGACAAAAAAAGTTAAAGAAAAAGAAACTTTTTTGATCGGCCTATATATATGTTCTGGAACTGGAACTGGCACATTATTTGAATTGATATAAAAAATAAATATAAAGCAAAAAGTATGTATCAGAAAATATTTAAAATGCTTACTTGTTACCAAATCCAAGGTATTTGATACTAATATAGGAACCATGTAATAAGCCAATTTCAATAAAGTAATACTTATGCATTAAATAAATGAGCCAACATTAAACAAGTAAGCCAAATACTAGAGCAAGAACAATCAAAACATATCCATAAAATTATTCCAAATAACCACAAAAAGTAATTCAAAAATATTATATTTATGTGGTCAAATATATGAACTACCCTTTTAACTGTATAAAAAAAGAACAGTATCGCATTCTTTATGAAAATACACTTAACCCACTGCGTATACCTGCTAGAGGCTTGTCCGTGCGAACAAGTCAGCGAGAGAGAAGGAAAAATAGGTGTGTAATCATTCTCTCTTGCACCACATGCGAATTGATCGACGGGGAAGGGTGTATACTTCGCCTACCAATCAGCACGCAGGGAGAGAGAGAAAGGGATTTTACTTATAGAGTTTTTTTCTCTCACGTACGGCCGAGCGGCAAGGCCTCTAGAAGGTATATCCTCGAAGGATGTAGTGTTGGTGTATGTCGTATATTTAGTCAACTTCATAATTTGTCGACCAGCGTACCTTTATCCCGTTTATAACAATTTTCCTATTTCTGAAAAATGCAAGGACTCTCCATACCAAGGACTATCTAAAAATATGTTATATTTTAAACAAATAAACATTTAAATTTTGCTATAAAAGTTAAATTTACAAAGATAATGATTTTTTTACTTTGCCTAAAAAGCAACCCGAAGATGAGCATGAGCATGCGTCAATACAGAAATAGAAATCATTGATACGACAGATTGCGGCGTCGCGGAAAACCGACGCATGGCGTCTAGTATTTTTGAATTCAGTTGTAAATTTTGGAATTGTTTTTTCTTAACATTGCATTTATCGCTCGATAAAGTGCAAATAAAAAGTTGTTTTTAAATAGAAATTGTTAATGTAAAGTAAAACGGTAGAAGTTCCATATATAGGTATCACGTTTACCTACATTTCCTTTTAAAATATTGATTTTGGGTGTATGTCGATGGTTCATACCTAAAATATAAGTGTTACTTCAGCGTAAAATAAACTAAGAGAATATTAAAAGTAATTTTTTAAATTAAAATTCTGGGTAAAACTCTTTAAATTAAATAAAATATTTAAAAAATAGTACAATATCAGTTGTAATTGCAAATGTGTGAATATTGATTCGCGTCAAAATTATGTACATACTTGTTGGCTAATATGGATTTGTTATTTGCTCCATGTATTCCGCCTCCAAATAAACCAAAAAGAAAATTTAAAATTTTATAGGGGTATGTAACAAATTATATTATATTAATTACATTAATAACACTTATGTAAAAAAATAAACATTTATTAGGGGTCATTTTTATTAACAAAATTATCAAACTTTTTCGATTTTTGTTTTTTTTTTCTGTTGCGGACTTAAGGTATATGAAATATATATTAGAGAATTTTGTAACTATAAATTTTGCCTATTTATTTAAAACTGATGTGCTTTTTTATTTTCATTTCCATATAATCTACCTACTGGATTAACATTCAATTTGGTAAATATTAAAATATCTTAGATAAAATAATGTATCTTTTAAGAATAAGTATGTACTACTGGCTTATATGTATTTTTACCAGTTTATTAAAGCACTATGATGTCCTAATATTGTACTTATATAATTAATATATGGTCTTATCTTTATTTAATATTAAAAGTTGGATCAGAATAAAGTATCATTTATGCACTTTACCATTAAATAAATAATTAATCCCTGGAATATACCCAAAAATAAATGATCCTTATAAATTAAAATCAAAAACTGTTTTTTTTTAAATATGGCTATATATTTTTGCAAAAGTTTTAGCAGATCATATACAGTTTTTGGTTATTTTTAAATACCATCAATATTTATAAAAAATGAAAAAAAAAATATTTAAGAAAAAAAAATATTTATACCGTATTTTACGTTGTATTGTTGTATTTTTTTTAATTATTGTACAAAGAAAATAAATTTAAAACAATTCTTAAAAAAATTGTTTGTTGCTCTGGTATGTGTAACTGTCACATTAACAGCATTTAGATCACATTAGGGAAAAGTCAAACCCTTGAAGTGACCAACAGGTATTTGCAAATGTCGATCCAAATCATTCAAGATTAGATGAATGATCAGAAATCAAAAGCCCTTTCCATGTTGTCGGGCTCTAGGTGACGTTATGTTTTACTGTATTCCCCAAAAATTTCCGGACAGTCCGAGCGGTCGCAAGTAGCACTTCCTTTTGCTTAGCCTTAAGCGTAGTTCATAAGCTTGCGAAATGCGATTAACGAATTACGAATTCGAAAAATTTTTCCGCCGGTTTTTTTGGTATTTCATAGCGCTGCGGTTGCGAATTTTTTTTAGGGATTTAGTGCTGGAACTGTTGGCAAGATGCAAGATGGAAGTATTGACGCTCTGTATTGACGTTTTAATTAATTTCCCTTCTTTAAAACTTTTTTGTGTTATTTATAATTTTTTTTTAACAATATTGTATCTTATGCTAGGTTTTTCTCTGTGTATTGTTTTAATAAACATTTATAACTCTTTGGTCGTCAGTGAATAATAAGGATCAAGTTGAACATTTTTACTGGTGAAGAAGGGCTATTGCATTTACTGACCTTCATAATTGCATCTTATAAGGTGGATTTATTAAAACAAACAAACAAACAATACACAAATAAAATACACTTTATTCTCATAAAGTCTTTATACAGGCAAATAACAAAATAAAAATAAGAAATTACATTACAGATCACAACTTTTTTTAACCTTTGAGCATATACTTATAGAGGAAGCCTTGCTACTAGGCAGCAAGCGAGAGCGACAGAAGAATTACAGTATAACCTTTCCCTCTCGCTTCTACGTGCTCATTGGTCGGTGAGAAGGGTATATATCCCACTCGTCGTGCTGATTCATCAGCCAGTCCTTCTCGACCAATTAGCACGTTGGAGCGAGAGAGAAAGATTATATTTTGATTCATCTTTCTCTCTTGCACGCGTTTTAATCAGTAGGAATATGCTGGAAACTTTAAACTTTTTATTTTATTTTTACTTGAAATCCCAACTGCATATGTGCTATTAAAACATATGAGAGAATGACAGGTTGTCATGAAATAAAGGATCGCTTTAATCCTATAAGATTATGATTTTATCGAAAAAAAACACCCTAGTTTTATTTATTTTAAAACTTTAAAAGCACACAACGATCCCCGCTTTATTCCTCGTCCGTCAATGCCGCCCAAGCATAAAAACATACAGAATTTGCATTTTACAGCACCTTTTAGACAACGCTCTCATAAGAAGCGGTGTTTTGATGCGGCCAAGGCCGTTGGTATATATATATATATATATATATATATATATATATATATATATATATATATATATATATATATATATATATATATATATATATATATATATATATATATATATATATATATATATATATATATATATATATATATATATATATATATATATATACAGTATTGGAAAATAATTCGCGCATAATAGGGAAATCAATGTTAATTTTTAGGCATCTGAGAATCCAATCTACCAGTGTACGTTTCAATAGAACGTCGCGATGAATTATAATTAATTTAGCTGTTCGACTGGAAACGTCACCGCTTTGCGCTTTAGTTTGGCTAGTGGGATTTGCCGGTGGCTCGCAGAGCTCTCGTTCATTTGCTTGCGGGCATCCCCAAATAATTTTTTTTTCGGATATTTACAACAAAATGTGTATCGGCAGAGTTTTGAAAGAGCTAGAAACCTTGTTGAAATAAGGGAAAAAATAATTCAACTTTCTGGTCAAATTACACCTGAACGGCTCAGAAATATGAGACAACATCTCTACAATAGGTTTGGGTATTGTTGCAAAAAGTGGTGGATTATTCAAACCCTTATTAAAATAAGTTTTAGTTCTTTAGAGTTATTTTTATTTTCTGTTTTAAAATTATCGTTGTGTTTATTATTGGAATTTTCTTTTTATTTATTTTTTAGATTTTTTTTTTAAGCCAATGTGATAAAAAGACAAGCAAAAATCTTTTTAAATTTTTGTGATAATTTTTCAACAAATTATCGTTTAAAAATTCTCATTTTTGTTGATTCAACGTACACCCATCCGATCTCGTTTTAATACTGTCGAAAATGTCCAAAACTATTTGATTTTGTATCAAATCGAACCAAAGCGCGGAGTAGGGTACAGTCGAACAGTTAAATTAATTCTAGTTCATCGCGACGTTATATTGAAACGTACACTGGTAGATTGGATTTTCAGATGGCTAAAAATTAATATTGAATTCCCTATTATGGCGATTAATTTTCCAATACTGTATATATATATATATATATATATATATATATATATATATATATATATATATATATATATATATATATATATATATATATATATATATATATATATATATATATATATATATTATATATATATAAATATTACAAAAATAAAGATTGCAGGATATACTGGGGGTGAGTCTACTGAAAGCCTGGAAAATAAGATTAGAAAACAAAACGGATGGATTAATGAAACTGAATACCTAAAGATAACATATATTAAAAAGCTTAGAAATAAACCAAATAATTCCATAATTTTTGCTGAATGTTCCGGAAGTCTTTATATGAGGATGCTAACTTATGGGAAAATCTGTGTAGACTGGGAACGTTTGCCTATTTATGAGGACCTTACTGTTTCTCGCTGTTATAAATGTCAGGGTTTTAATCATAAGAGAAGTAAATGCTCCAAGGAACAAAAGTGTGGTGAGTGTGCGGGTAATCATAGTACCCAAGAATGTGAAAGTGTGATTAAAAAGTGCGTTAACTGTATTACGGCCAACAAAATTTATAAACTACAAAATAGTATAGATCCTCTGCATTTGACTCGACCTGTCCATCCTAAAGTATCATAAAAGCCTGTTGAAAAACAAAACTGATTATAACTCTTAATGGTATTTAATGTTCAAGATGATATATTACAACAAATAAATGAAGAGTATGGTGCTCAGAATGAAGTGATGGGACTCAGGAGCATTGAAAATCTAAAAAATAATAAAAATGAATGCTTTTTCAGTTTAATACACTTAAATATTCGAAGTTTAAATAAAAATATTGATAATTTAATAACTTTCTTGCAGACTTATAAGCTGCATTATTTGGACATCATTGTACTTACTGAAACCTTTCAAATTGAATCCATAAAAAATTGTTATGTACCCGATTATCAAATTATTTATAATGAGGCCAATTATAATAAAAATGATGGAACCTTAATTATGGTAAAAAATAACATAAATGTTGATTTTTCACATATACAGTTGCCAAACTCAAAAGCAACTCTTAGTAGATTAAATTTTGAGGTAAATAATGTAACTTTTGGTTTAACAGCAATATATAAACCTCCTGCTATTCCTAAAACCGAATTTACTAATGATGTATATACTTATCTAGAGACCATTCATTTTTGCAATATTGAAATTTTTGTGGGAGATACTAATATAAATATTTTGGATAAAAATGACAATCATGTAGCAAATTATCTTACTATGATGGATGCTCTTGGCTTTCAATCATATATAAATTCGGTTACTAGGTCTTCTTCCCAAACCTGTCTAGACCATATATTTGTTAATCAAAAATTAAAGACAAATAACTTATATCTTAATTCATATATTATAGAGGAAGCCATAACTGATCATAGCCCAGTGATGCTTTTTGTTAATCAGAAGACTGTACCTAATGGAGAAACAAGGACAGGCCAAGAGACTATTACTAAATCTAAAATAAATATTGCTAAACTTAAACACCTGTTGCAGGAGGTGGATTGGTCTACTGTAATGAATGAAAAAAACTCGGAAACAGCTACAAAAGTTTTTCTACAAACATACAAAAAAATGTTATCTAATGCTACAGAAACTTTTACTATTAAATTCAAAAAATATAAAAAAATAAAAAGTTGGATCAGTAATGGTATTATCAGATCAATTAAGATTAGAGATAAGATGAAACAAAAACTTTTAAAAAATTTTAATGTTCAACTGGAACAAGAATATAAAAACTATAGGAATTTTTTAAACAAACTTATTCACAAACAAAAAAATGACTATTATAAAAATAAAATTGAGAGTAACAAAACCGATTTAAAGAAACTATATGGTATTATTAAGGATGCAACTTACGAAGCCAACAGCAAATTTGATAATTCTATAAACATTAAAAATAATTTGGGTCAGAATTTTGTTAATTCGTTGGAGATGTCAAATTTTTGTAATGAATACTTCATAAATATCGGAGTTGAAATGGCAAAGGCCATTCCTCCTCCTGAAATAGAGTGTCAAACAGATTCGCCTATACCAAACTCAATTTTTCTTAAACCTATAACTAAAAACGAATTAATTAAACATATAGCTTCATTAAGAAACAACAGCTCACCCGGCTATGATGACATTCAGGTTACTACAATTAAACAGACATACCTAGAGATACTTGATCCATTATTACATATATTTAATTTAATTGTAGAAACCGGAATTGTACCTGAAGAGTTCAAACTGTCAATAATTACGCCCATACACAAAGCGGGATGTAAAACTTCTATCAATAACTATCGACCCATTAGCCTCATAAGCCATTTTGCTAAACTCCTCGAGAAATGCTTAAAGGAAAGACTCACCCTTTTTTTAAAACTAACAACATATTATCTTCAAACCAGTATGGCTTTGTTGAGGAGTCTAGTACATCAGACGCAATGCATAAGCTTATAACCGAGGTAGTCAACAACTTAAATATGAATAAAAAAAGTTTAGCAGTGTTTTTAGACCTCGCAAAAGCATTTGACACTGTCCCCCATGACAGACTTCTTGCCGTTCTTCATTCCTGTGGTATTAGGGGAACTGCTTATAAATTATTGCAGAGTTATTTGGTTGGTAGATTACAGATGGTCAAACTTAATAATGTCTTAAGTAGTAAGCAAACAATAAAAATTGGTGTTCCACAGGGAACAGTATTGGGACCATTACTGTTCATTACCTACATAAATTCTTTGTTGAAGTTGAACATGGGCGGGATATCTATTTCCTATGCTGATGATACGGCGATTGTTTTCGCCGGTGAATCTTGGGATAGTGTTAAACAAAATACAATAAATGGAATCAAGATTGTAAAAAATTGGCTTCAATCTTATAAACTAACTTTAAACTTAGCTAAAACCAATTATATAGCATTTTCCCTTACTAGGGCTAACAGACCACCTTTTAACTCGATTACTATTGATAACCATCGTCTTATGGAAGCATCAAGTACAAAATACCTTGGTATTATAATTGATCAGTTTCTTAAATGGCAACCACATATTGATTATCTATCGAGTAAACTACGCAGACTCATTCATAAGTTCTACCTAATGAGGGAATTTTTAAATAGAAAAACTCTAATAACACTTTATAAGGCATTTGTAGAATCGATAATTAGATATGGGATTCTGGTGTGGGGCGGACTTTATAATAGCAACTTACATAAATTAAATATCATACAAAAATACATCATTAAAATTATATTTAAAAGAAACAAATTATATCCAACTCGTAAGCTGTTTTCCTCAGAATTATGTAATATTAGATCAATATATATGGTAACTGTCTGTTCTTTTATGCAGAAACATAGAGACATGCAGATTGCTATAGACCACAAATATTCCACTCGGGCTAATGAAAATGGAGATTTGCAACTTCCGCTTAGCCGCAATGATCTTAATATAAGATACATTAATTATATTGGCCCCAAAATTTATAATGTGCTTCCAGTCGAAATCAAAAGAATATTGAATAAACATAAGTTTAGGAAGGTATGCAAAAGATTTATTTGTGATAACTACCTACAATTTGAAAGGTTTTTTTAATTGATTTCTTTATCTTTAGTGATACATGATTTTTGTAGATTCCATAATATATGTTTCTCTTAGTTGTTAAAGTTACTTTCTTTAAGATATGTTTTGAATCTAGTTGTGATTGTAGTGAATTATGCACATACAGGTGTTCCTATCTAGGTGCATTTTACTTATTTTATTATACATGTATATTTTGTAGATTACCATTATGTTTATCTTATTGTTATAATGTACTATTCATAAGATATTTTTTAATCTATTGTGTATTGTAATGATAATGAATATATATATATATATCATTATATATAATTATTATTATAATTATATTTCTTATTTTATTTATTTTATATAATAAAATATTAATTATTTTATTAATTATAATTAATATATATATATATATATATATATAAATATTACAATGGCCAAGAATTGAACCGTAGTAACTTAATCTTTGAGCAACGCCAAAATCAAACGAGTATCTATATCAATACGCATGCTCGTGGTCTTCAATTTTTGCGGAATTCGCAAAATCTTAAATTAAAGTCAATTTTCCCGCTTCTCACATTTCAAATATTACGAATCGCAGAAAAAGTGACATTAACCTCTTGGACAACTTTGACGCTTTAAGAGTAGTTCATATGCTTGCGAAATGCGATTTGCGAATTGCGAAACTTGTTCTGATTGGTCGATTTCAAATGTGTCAATAGACTACCTAAGTCTGACGTCAGCCGGGAGGGGCGGAGCTTACCAACTTTTCCAAACAAAGCCATAATAACAGGCAAAATGCCCATGAGAGCGATTTTTAATTACAGTTTAATTTATGTTCTGATCGCAAATAAGACTGTTGAGGCGATTATTCGGGTGATTTGTAGACATCTTAAGAGTTTTAAAAGATAGCAAGCAGGTAATACTTTAAAAAAAAATAATTTTTAAAAAACTGTCTAAAATTTTATACAAAGCAATTTGTTTAATAACACTTTAACCAATTTAAAACGTAAGCACCCTTATTTCAAAACGGAACAACGCCAAAAACCAAAATTAAAAATGCCTTATGGGCTTTTACATGTTAATATCCGTTTGTTTGGAAAGGTTGTTAAGGTCCGCCAATAAGCGTGACCTCACGACTTAGGGAGTCCATTGAGCTCTCCAAGGGTGGTAAACTTAACAAGGAGTGCTCGATTTTTAAGATTTGTCCGCAGATATAGGTTATGTTTGGACGTCACCAGTTTGCCTATTTTGCCCGGAAGGTAGATTTATTTTATTAGTTTTGTTGAATATTCAACTTTTAAAAACTATTTTGGATATGTACTTACTTTTAGAACTGTAATGTATAATATTTTAAAAAATTAAGACTTTATACTACTTGTAAACAAAACAAACAGGCAAACGGATTACGTCACAAATACCGATTTGACATTTAAATTGGTGTATGTGGGCTTAAATGGGATCGAGCACCCCTTGTTAAGTTTATTACCCTTGGGAGCTCTCTATTCTTAAGTTTTTTGCGATTCGCAATATTTAAAATCTAGGGGGCGGGAAAATTGACGGATTCTTATTGGTCGACTTAAAATATGTCAGTTGTCCAAGAGGTTAATGTCACTTTTTTTGCGTTTCGTAATATTTAAAATGTGAGAAGCGGGAAAATTGACTTCAATTTAAGATTTTGCGAATTCCGCAAAAATTGAAGACCACGAGCATGCGTATTGATATAGATACTGTTTGATTTTGGCGTTGCGCAAAGATTAAGTTACTACGGTTCATTTCCTGGGGCCATGTAATTTTATATATATATATATATATAAAAATTTTTTTATATATATATATATATATATATATATATATATATATATATATATATATATATATATATATATATATATATATATATATATATATATATATATATATATATATATATATATATATATATATATATATATATATATCCAACGGCCTTGGCATCAAAACACCGCTTTATGAGAGCGTTGTCTAAAAGGTGCTGTAAAATGCAAATTCTGTATGTTTTTATGCTTGGGCGGCATTGACGGAACGAGGAATAAAGCGGGGATCGTTGTGTGCTTTTAAAGTTCTAAAATAAAGAAGAAACTAGGGTGTTTTTTTCGATAAAATCATAATCTTATAGGATTAAAGCGATCCTTTATTTCATGACAACCTGTCATTCTCTCATATGTTTTAATAGCACATATGCAGTTGTGATTTCAAGTAAAAATGAAATAAAAAGTTTAAAGTTTCCAACATATTCCTACTGATTCAGCCTCACCGTTAAGACAGTGCCAAAAAGCGTTCCAGAGAGGAAAGGTGCATCAAAATATAATCTTTCTTTCTCGCTCCAACGTGCTAATTGGTCGAGAAGGACTGGCTGACAAATCAGCACGACGAGTGGGATATGTACCCTTCTCACCGACCAATGAGCACGTAGAAGTGAGAGGGAAAGGTTATACTGTAATTCTTCTGTCGCTCTCGCTTGCTGCCTAGTAGCAAGGCTTCCTCTATAAGTATATGCTCAAAGGTTAAAATAAGTTGTGATCTTTAATTTAATTTCTTATTTTTATTTTATGTTATTTGTCTGTATAAAGACTTTATGGGAATAATGTATATTCTATTTTTTGTTGTTGTTTGTTTTAATAAATCCACCTTATAAGATGCAATTATGAAGGTCAGTAAATGCAATAACCATTCTTCACCAGTAAAAATTTTCAACTTGATCCTTATTATTCACTGACGACCAAAGCATTATAAATGTTTATTAAAACAATACACAGAGAAAAACCTAGCATAAGATACAATATTGTTAAAAAAAAATAATTATAAATAACACAAAAAAGTTTTAAAGAGGGGAAATTAATTAAAACGTCAATACAGAGCGTCAATACTTCCATCTTGCATCTTGCCAACAGTTCCAGCACTAAATCCCTAAAAAATTCGCAGTCGCAGCGCTATGAAATACCAAAAAAACCGGCGGAAAAATTTTGCGAATTCGTAATTCGTAAATCGCATTTCGCAAGCTTATGAACTACGCTTTATCCAGATGTTCACCGAGGCCTAGTCCCTTGATGTTTTGTAAAAGAGTCAGTCTTTGGTATATAGTCAGTTGTTGATAAAATTATGGGGATCGTTTGAACGTCATTCATTCCCCACTGTTTTTTTTTAAATATTATTATTATTATTATTTTAAGGACATTGGTTCCAATAGGATGTGTGCCAAATTTTAATTCAATATCTTTAGAAATGTACAAGGCATGTCAAAAAAATCTATCAAAAGTTAAATGCTCTATGTATATTGTAAACGAAGCCTTGGATGAGATATATTCATCAAACGTTTTTTTCTTAAAATCATATGTAAAATAGAAATATTAAAATAATAATAATTATGATAATAACAAGATTTCCGAAAATATTGGTGAGAACATAAGTTTTTTTTCCAGTTAACAAGAGATCTGTTTGTTATTCAGAAATAGTGTACACTATTTTACACTTTTTTACGTAAGCGCTCTTATGAAAGGAGTATTTTAGAACTACTTGTGTAGAAAAAGTGTAAATTAGTATAAAATATTTTTGAATAGCGACCAGAACTACGGTGTGTATGTGTATACAAGTTTGTAAGTTTCTTACTGTCTAAATGACCGATAATAGGATCACTAGTCACAGCTGCTAATGATGATTGATGATGATTCATGTCAGTTTTGATCTGTTGAAATGACAGAAAAACTATAGTTTTGTTTTTTCTTGTTCTGTTTTTAAATTTTCCATAATTTAAATAATTGGAAAATGTTCTAATAATTTAATTTATACAGATTTCAAGAACTATACTATGGGAGTTATATAATTAGAAATGACCAGCCTGACTCTGCCTCTGGATAATATTGATGTGAGTGAAAATACTGAACAAATTAGTAAGTTATTCCCCAAGTGTAGACCAAGGAGTGATATTAATTTAAATCCAATTGTTGGTTTGGAAAAGGATCATGAGTGTGTGGAAAATACCACTACAAACACTGTCATGAATGTCCATAATGAAAATGATAGGTAAGCAGATCTTGAAATGTTGTACTGATCACTATTTGTTGCTATGAAAATAAGCTTAAGGTTTTTACAGAATTAGACGTGCATTTTAACTATTTGACATTACTCTTTCTATCTTGGCATCTTACTATACATACATTCATCTTTATTACTCATACAGCCGAGTGATGATCACATTGTTAAATTTAGCAATGGACTTAGCAATTGTTAAAAGTTAACAACGGTTTAGAATGTTTAACAAAACGTCATTGTCAGTGTTGTTCAATGATTTTAGTAGGCAACCTGTCAAAATCTGACATTTTGTTAAACATTCTAAACCGTTGTTAACTTTTAACAATTGCTAAGTCCATTGCTAAATTTAACAACGCGATCATTAATCGGCCGTTATACATATATATATATATATATATATATATATATATATATATATATATATATATATATATATATATATATATATATATATATATATATATATATATATATATATATATATATATATATATATATATATATATATATATATATATATATATATATATATATATATATATATATATATATATATATATATATATATTATTTAAGAGTGTATCGATAAATAAAAATTGTCAGCTAATAATGTGCTGCCAAAAAAGTTGTTATTTTTAATAGTTTAATTACAAAATCGTAGTTTTTGTGAAAAATTATTTGAAAACAACTGTTTTACAATGCTTAGGCGATATGAATTTATAGGTATTTAAAGTTTTATAAAAGAAAGCATAGGTTATCCCTACTGAGGGCTCAATTGGCATGATTTAATTTAATTTATTTGATGATTCTGGTTTGAAATTGAATCAATCACTTTTTTAAAGAAGTAAAAAGTTA
Source organism: Listronotus oregonensis (assembly GCA_019359885.1). Classification (NCBI taxonomy): domain Eukaryota; kingdom Metazoa; phylum Arthropoda; class Insecta; order Coleoptera; family Curculionidae; genus Listronotus; species Listronotus oregonensis. Next base: position 23,713 of record JAHBCN010007474.1, on the reverse strand, counting down.
TTTTTTTTTATGTCTAGATTAAACTTTCTAGTTTTACTAGCTGTATTTAGAAAAATGTAATAAAACATTTACTTACTGAAAAACAGAAAAAACTAGGGTTTTATCCAGATACTGTGCATATAGCCCAACATATATTAAATATATTTATTTATTTATTTAAACAAGTTCCCTACAGGCCAAAACTTCAACTTATATCTACACATAATCATGAAGGTGTTTTACAGAAAGTTATAATGACAAAAGTCAAAACAAATATGTTTGGAATATACAAAAAGTTACATTTATAAATAAAATATTTTTTTATTTATAATAATTTTATTGGTTTTATTCCAAAAGACCATTGACTGAGGTTCTTAAACCTATACTATTTATAAATTCAATTAATTATTTCTACAACTATAACCGCTAACATAAACATATGACTATATGCATAACATAATGACAAACAGAAAAAAGTATCCTACAAAAATTTGATATTTAAAAACAATACATGATCCAAAAATTAAAGGCTTAAGAAGAAAAAACCATAAACAAATAGCACTTCTAAAATGTACATATCTAATGATGTTTGTGGAAAAAAACTTATTCTTGAGTTTTGTTGGTAAGGAATCATTTCCAAAGTCTTAAATACTTGGGCTTGGGGACTAAGTCTATAGGCTTAGTTTGTTGTATAGAACGTAAAAGTTTATGATTTTTCTGCTTGTTTGCAAAGTTCAGTCTCTAATATATTGTCCCTTGCCGCCGAAGTCTTGTTGTTCTTCACAGTACAAAGAATTGTCGAATGAATTATGAAGTGGATTATCTGGGTGATGAATTTTGGTCAAGCTCCTCAGGCAACTGTTTCTTCAGTAGAAAAGTTTCTTCGAGCGGAATTTTTTTCATTAATAAAAAAATAATAAGTCATGATACAGTACCTTTAAAATTTTTAACCAAAATTTTTAAAATGCCCATGTGGCTAAATTGTTTATTGGATGTAAAATTATGTGATAGATAAATGTTCTTTGTCCATAGTCGGTCTATTAAAATTGCTGCTGAAATAGTTGCTGTTTTCTTAGCGGTCTAACAGGCGCTCTAAAATCTAGGAGTCCTAGTACATTTGCACTATCATTCTTTTTATAAACAAAATTGTAAAGGAAAAATAGAAAGCAATAGAAAGCAGTTACGACATAGAACTAGTACTATTTTTATCAGTCTAGTTTCATATGATAAATCATAGTATGGAAAGTGATGTTTGTATTACAGATACTTTATAAATTTGTTTTGGACTTGCTTAGAAACGTAAAACTAATAAAAGGAACACCAAATAACAGAATAGCACTCTAATACACTAAGCATAAGACAGGTATAAAGGATTGTCACTGCTTTTTTAGGATAAATATAATATACATAATTTAAAAATAAATCATCCATTGTTATTAACTTAGCTGTTCTAAGTACTTAATTGTGTATATGTATATTATGTAAAATGTATATTAATTTTAGTTGTATTATAATATTACTATTGCAAGAAAAAAATGTTTTATATTATTTTATTGTATTTTTTTAGTTAAACTATCTTTATTTGGTGTCAGATATACCTGTAAGATAAAACGGATCTCTGGGCCTGGTGAAATTTCCATTAAATTGTAGTCGCTTGTGTCGAAATTTTATGCCCATCTTGAGTGGGTCATTTGAAATTATGGATATTATATTTTTTTTTATTATTTTCAGTAATTAGCTCAGTAATTAGCTGTGTCTTTACCCCAATAATAGAAACATAATAAAATGCTTGTCTAATTTTGAAAAAACTGGTTGGAATGGTTTTATTTTATATGTTTTTCTTTTAAAAAGCAAATTCATTAACATTTTTTTACGTTCACTACAACTTACAAAAACACCATACAAGATCTGCTAATTTTTGTTTATTACACTTCTTTTTCAGGCTTTTTGCACATCCCCCATATTTATAGGGAATGAATGCAAATGTTTTGAATGTCTAACAATTTCACAACCTTTTTGGTAATACTATAACAACAATAGAAAAATATTTACTTATAGGGACATAATATAGAGGTTGGGGATACCATAAAAATAACCCTACATATTCACTAAAAAGATTTAACCCTTTTTAAAACCGTTTTTAATTTTTCTCAATTAAAATTCCTATAGTTTAACAGATTTATTTGTTCCCAAACATTTTTGTGGGAAAAAAAACATACATTTTAAACCATGCCTTGAGCTGGTAAAAAACAATTTTTCTTTAAATGAAAACATTTGGTATTTTGCCCTTTTTATAATTAAAAACAAGCATTTTTTAAATAGTTTTTTATTTTTCAGAACCTATAAATTTATAATAAATGTTTAACGCCATTCCAAAACTACAAATAAATTGGTATAGGTGAAACCTCTGGGCTATTTAGGATTACCATAAAGAAGAATTAGGATATTGCCCTTATTTTTTTAATTAAATAGTTATAGGATCTTTGATAAAAAAATTTTTCATCCATTTGGGGGTAAGTGAATGTCGCCTTTTTAAATTGGGGTCTTAGACTATAAGGTCTCGGGAAATATTCCGCTACATTCCATCTCATAAAAAATTTAGCTGACGGGGAAAGTTTTGAGATATTTCTTTGCCACCTATACTTGGGTTCCTACTTGCTTTTTTTTTTTTATTTATTTATTTATTAAACAGAACAAATCACGATCCATCCGAGATATGTTAAAAAAAACTAAAAACATTTAACTGGCCATGGTGATCGGGGGCCCCCATCCCAAAAAAAAACACCAAACCTAGTCATAAATCGTGGGGTTTTTCCCAAAACCCCGGATAAAGCTAGATTAAAAAAAAAAAGCTCACAAAAATTTTTTTAAACTCCTACCCGGAAAAAAACGGGGTTTTTTAGAGGATTCACTGAAAGGGGTAAAGCTTTTTAATTTTTTTAAAAAGGGTCAAGCAACTCCCCGTCATTCAAAAGAAGGTCTTTATTTTTTAAGATATTTAAAAAACCGGGGGGTAGTTTGATTGTATTTGTTTCTTGCTTCAATGCTAGAGTGCCCCCTTTTGGGACTTGGATTTTAAAGAAACTTTTGTGTTTTAAATTGTGTTTTCCAAAAAGTTATTTTTTTCCATAAAAAATTTCCTTTTAAATTTTTAAATTTTAGATCCAGCAGTTTAAGCACTTTTTTTTCCCCCTTTCCCCATTACCAATAAACCCCCCTGGGGTGATGGTATACAATCAATTGTCTTAAAGAAAAGTGCCCCTTTGCTTGGTACCGGGGACCTACAAATAAAGACCCCGGGGAAATCCAAAAAACTTTTGGGGGCATAACCTTTTTTTTAAATTTTTTAATCAAAATTTTTAAAATATAACGAAGAATTAAAGAATTAAATAAAATTAAACCTTTTTATTTTTAAAAAAAAAAAGTTTTATTTTTTTTATTTGAAACTTAAAAATTTAAAAAAACTAGATTAATAAAGTCTCCCCCTTAATGTAAACGTAAATTTTTTTCCAGCGGGTTTTTGAAAAGTTTGGGTTTGTATAGGTACTATTTTAAATGCCCCCCCAAAAAACAGTAGAATTTTTAAAATTTTAAAAAATTTATAATATATATATATAATATATATATATATATATTAAAATAAAATTTAATATATAAATTTAAAAAAATTATTAAAAAAACAAAAAAAAAAAAAAATTTAAAAAAAACTTTTATTTTTTGGTTTTTTTAAAACTGTCAATTTTAACCTGCTCAATTGAAATTTTAGGAATTTTGCTCACATTTTGGGTTTAAAAAAATTTTAAAATAAAGTTAATTCAAAAAAAAAGGGGGGAAAGAAAAGTTTTTTACCCTTTCCCCCTTTTTTGCGTAAAAATGGTTTATTTTAATGTTTCTTTTTTGAAGTTATTGGGGTGATGAAGGTTAGGAAAAAAGTCATCCATTGGGGAAAAACAATAAAAAAAAGAAAAAAAAATTTTTTTAAAAACATGTACAGTTGTTTCCCAAAAAAACGTACAGGGGAAACAGTTAAAAAAAAATTAAATAGAAACAAAAACTTTAACAAGAATAAAAAAACAATATTTGGTCATATATCCCTGTTTTCATTATTTGGGGGGAAACCCCCGGGAATTGACTAAATTATATTTGATACAATATTTAAGAGGGGAACGTCTTTTTCATCAGAAAAAAGGGGACCCTTTCCCAAAAAATTGGGGGGATTGGGGTTTTTTAAATTTAAAAAAAAAATAATCCTTGATTGTCGCCGTTCTTCTTTAAAAAAAATTTTTTTTCCAGGGGGGAAAACATTTTTTTAGTTCAGTTCCCCCTTTTACTCTCCTGCGGCGGTGGTTTGGGGACCGGAAACCCCGAACAAACCCCCCTTGGTTGAAATGGATTTTTCTTAAATACCCAAAAAAATACAGCATTCCGTTGGGGGTTGGGGAAAGTTTGGGACCCCCTAATTAATTTTCCCCTTTTTGGGAATCTTTCTTGTTCCAGCGTTTTTTTAATTTTTAAAATTTTTTTTTTTATTTATTAAACAACTGCGCTACAGCACAGATTAACCATCCTTCTTCTATTCTTGAAAAAATTTAGTTTTTTTAACTTCAGACAACTGAAGGATTTTTCTTTCTTCTGTAAAAAATTTATCAAACGTTACCCCCCGTTTTAAAAAAATTGTTAAAAATGACCCCAAAAAATTTTTTTTTTGGGGTAATCAACTGTGAAATTTTCCAAAAACCCCCCTTTGGGGCGGGTTTTATAAAAGGGGGAAAACCCCGGGCCTTTCTTTTTAATTCGGTTTTTTTTTAAATAAAAAATTTTTTTTTTCCCAAAAATATCCCTTTTAGTACGAAACTTGGTCATTTTGGGGCAGCTTAGTTTAGGGGGGGAATTTTGAGTTTTCATAAGGCAGGTGTGGGGGTTTTTGAAAAATTTGGGGAAAAATTTTTTCTTATATTTTGAGATGTTATGAGGCATGAATCAAAAAGGCCCAAAAAAGTGCTAGGAACCCCGTTATAGGCAAGAACAGAGCCCCCAAGGTTTTGACTAAGACTTGGCCCTTGGGGGTTGGTCAAAAGGGTTTTTAAGAACACCGAAGGGTAATCGGGGGGAGGGGAATATTTTCGCCGAATAAAGAAGATTGAGCTATTTTCTTAACGTCCCCATTGAATGTTGCTGATAATTCTTGGGGGCAGAAAAAAGGGGCCAGGGGCCCTTTTTAAAAAAACCGTTTTGTTTGAAGGGGGAAAGGTTAGGATAAGAAGGCGACTTGGGGGAAAAATGTATACCACAGTTTTTATATAGAGAGACATGTTACCAAACTGACCCCCTTTTTTTTAAAAGACGACGCCAGACCACATGTGGCCAAAGTAACTTGTAGAGTTTATGGATCAATACCACATTAATCGGGGTTCCCCCGGGACCAAGACGCCTGATTTTTCCCCCCTCAACAAGCCCGGGGAAAATTACAGGACGCCCCGAAATTTGGAAGACTTAGACATGGAGTTAGAGGTAGGATATAATGGGGGCCCTGGGGGATATAGACCATCTCATCAACTAAAACCTAGACATGCCTAAGGGGGAAAAAGAAATCAAGGGTCTTTAACACATGATTAAACTTAATTCGGGGTTTTGATTATCGGGGTTTTTTGAAACCCCTCATTTATTTCCATACATCCAAGCAAAAATTAATGATAAAAAAAAACTGATATAAATAAGGTTTATCTTTTTTACCAATTTTTTGGTGGTGTATGAGAAAAGGGGGAAAAATAATAAAAAAAAAAAATGGGGGTTTAAAGTAAATTATAAATAATAAAAATAATTTTAAAATTTTTCCCTTTTAAAATTTTGGCAACTCCCTTAAAATTTAAAAGCTCCCAGAATTTTTCCCAAAGTTTTAAAGAAGAAAAATTAGAAAAATTTTTTAATTATTGTTTTTAATTTTACACATTAACTTAATTTTCAAATTTTTTTTTACCTTTCCCAAGTAATAAATGTTTTTTTCTGATTTTAAACCCAAAAATGATAATATATTAGGGGTTTTTCCAACAAGCATCCGGGATTGTTTCTAAACCGTTTTTTTAAACGTGCTTCCCCGCATGCATATTTTAAAAAGTTTCGTGACGGCAAGGAAAAACGTTGGATCGCTTTGTTGGTCGTTTTGGGGGTGTCAAACGGTCAAACTTTGGGTTTTTGTTTTGTAAATATAACCCTACTTTTTTTTTTATTATTTTGGATCAAAATTTGCAAAATGGAGAATAAAAACCAATATTTTTTAAATCCAACCCCCCCCCGCTTTAGCTGTGTATATTTACGCTCTGTTTTTTTATTTTCCATTTATTTCGTTATTATTTTATTGCAATAGTTAAATCAGCCCCGATTTTTATAACCCTCTTCATTTAACTGAGTCGGAAAAAAAAACACTCATATCATCGTTACTCATTTTTAAAAGAAAATTAAATTTAATGAGGGGGAGACCCCTAAAAAATTAGGGAAGTTTTCCCAACAAGGAAATAGGAAATGCTTTTAAGATGAACGCTAGTCGCTAAATAACAATAAACAGATGAAGATAAAAAATGAAACAGCTGTAAAAAAAAAAAAAACCAATGCCAAGATGCTCAATGCGCAAGTAAACCCAAAAAGAATTTTTGGGGGCCTTATCGGAATTCCCGTTCTGAAACTGTAACAAAAAAGACCCCGGTTTTTGGGGTTGGACAAAACGGGGTCGTCTTAAAAAAGTCACGTCTCTTTTGGGGAAGGATTTTTAATTTTTCTGGGCATGAGGTGACCCCTTGGGGAGGTTTTTGACGTTTTTTGGAAAAACCCATTTAATATTTTCCCAAAATTTTTTTATAAAAAAACATTTTTTTTTTTGAAAGGGGTTTTAAAGGGGTCGTCATTTTTTTGGTTTTGTTAAGCAAAAGTTTTTAAAAGGCCAAAATTTGGGGTTTTTTTTTTTAAAAATCTCTAAACGGTTTTTATGTAATTTTTTTTAAAAAAATTTGGGGGTCCTGAAAAATAATTAAAATTCCGAAGGGGTTTTTGGTTTAAAAAAAACGTTTGAAAACGACGCAACATCAAAAAAAACATTAACTTTTTAAAGGCCGTAAAAAAATTTTTTTCATAAGTCAGTACATGTTTTGCCGGCAAAAAAACGTTTAAAACCTTCCTTAAAAACCCGGGAATAACCAATCATTCATTCCCTGAAAAAGTTGGGAAAAAATTTAAAATTTTAAAAAGATTATTACGCTGTTTTCCCAAAAAAGAATTCAGGGGGTTCAAAAAAAGTTTTAAATAGTTAGTCAAACACTGTAAAATAAGGCTATTACAATATTTGCCAGAAAATATACTGACTAGGCTTTTCCCCGGGGAATGAGGGGTTTCAGTTTTTTTACGCCGATTTTAAATGTTAGCGTCAAATACAAAAAAATTTTCTTTCCCCCGTAATACCGAGGCAAAAAGAAAATTAAAAAAAAAAGGATTTAGGCTTTATAGGAACCGGGGGGGTTTTGGGGTTTGACGCCGACATATGCGTTTTTGATTTTTTTTAAAATTTTTGTTAAAAGTTTTTTTGCTTGTAATTTTTTTCAAAATACATTTTAAAGGGGGTTTATCCCAAATATTACATGAAATAAGAATAAAAAAAAAAGTTCAGTGCGTACTGCAAGAGTTAAAAGACATACAAAAAAAAAAAAAAATATTATTTTTTTTCCATTTTTTTTTCCTGAAAAAAAAGGGCATGCCTGAGAAAATGTTTTTAAAACGCCGATGTTATCAATCCCCAAATTTTTAAAATTTTTTTTTTGACGGTCTGTGGTTTTTTTTTGGGCACCACTAAATTGTCCTTTTTTTTTTTTGAAATAACAAAAACAAAAAAAAGAAAAAATTTCCCCCAATTTCCCCAATGAGGTTGGTTACCGGCATTTTAAAAACCCAAAGGGAAACATTTTTTTTTGGTTGTTTTTGATTTTCTCAAATAACGTGACTTCAGTAAGTGGGGGAGAAGCTTCCCCCCCTGAAGCGGGGTCAGCCCCAAGCCCTTTAAAGAATTTCTAAAGTCTCAACAGGCCCAAGGTTTTGGAGATTTTCCTTTTTCCCTTCCCCCTTTTCCCCCTTTTTTTTCCCATCCCCAAAAAAAGAAAATGATATCCCCCCAGAGAGAAAATTTTGCTTAAAAACAAATCACTAAACTTTTTCCTTAATAAAAACCTTTGGGGTTTGTTTCCCCAAAATTTAACCAACCATTTTTTTTTAAAAAATACGAACTTTGCATGCGTTCCCCAAGATCTGACAAGGGTTTTGTTCCTAGCCTCAAAAAAGGTAAAACCCCCACATCCTGCGGCTTAAAAATTGTTTTGGGTTTTTAATCAAAAAAATTATATTTCCGTCCCCCGAGGTTTTACACTTGGTTTTTTGACGTTTTTTTAAAGGGAAAAATTGGGTTTTTTTTCCCCCCCCCCTTCGAAAAAAGTTTTGATTTTTTAAGCCCCAAAGGGGTTTGGTTGGGGAATTATTATAACTGATCTTTTTAGCCCAGGCCGAGACTTGGGGGTCAAAATTTTTACAAATCCCATCATGGGGGCCCCGCCACTTTCCTGGGGTTTTTTTTCATATTTTTAAACCTTTTTAATTTTTTTCCCCAAATCTGGGCCCTTTTTTAATAAGCAACATGCCGTACTTTTTTTCCCCCCCGTGACGGGACAACGTTTTTTGACAGACCCGGGGGGCAAAATTAAAATTAAACGAACTAACCCCTATCCAAAAAATTCCCAATTAGCCTGCAGAGAGCGTCAAAGATTAAAAAATGTTTTTTTTTAAATTTTCCCCAAAAAGTAAGTCAATTTCAAAATTTTTTGGGATGAGTCCGGGGGCCCAAAAATGACGTTTGGCCGTTTGGACAGTTTTTACTCTCCCTTTTAAAACCTAAAGTATTATAAACGTGACGTCAATGCCCTTTATATCCTTTTTTTTTTATGTCATTGATTTTACTGATAAATTGGGATACCATTTTTTGGAAAAACCCAAGTTTTTAAATTTTTTTTATTTTTTAAAATTTTCCCAGGAAAAGGGGGAGCCGGGAAAAAATCATTTTCAATTAGGTGCTCGGGCAAGTTTTTTTATTAATTAAAAAAAGGGGGTTTAAAACCAAACATAAAATAAATTTTTAATTTTTTCCTGTTGAAAAATTGATTAGGTTTAAAATTTGGGCCCTTTTTTTTAATTTCAAAAATTTTTTACTATTACGGTAAATATGGACAACTATACAAACCCCGAAAAAGTTGAATGCTTTTGGGTACGGGTTTTGCCAAGGAAATGAACGTCAAATTTTGGTTTTACATGGAGAGATTTCCGAGTCGTTACCAAATCCCAAACATTTGCAATTATTGCGTTTTTGGGGGGAAAAGGGAGCTTTGAAAAAAATTGAAGGGGGGGGGCGTAATGGGGACCAAACTGAACTGTTGAAAACGAAAAAAATTTTTGTTAAAAGTTGAAAAAACCCGGGATCAGTAAAGCCGGTTGGAAAGGAGGGGGGGGTTTCCAAAAAACCCCCGTAAATGATATTTTAAAAGAACAATTTTTCCCCCCCCCATCACACCCAAAAAAATTCAAGAACTTTATCCCAATCCTCCCCAGGGCTCCTTTTTTAAATTTTTTTCGGAACGAAAGAATTCTGATCTAAATTTAAGTAAGAAAAATTTTTCCCCACGAGGCGACCTTTACAAAATCAGGAGTTCCCAAACCCCACACAATAAACATGTTATCCCGGATAAAAACCCCATGCCAGAAACCCCCAATTTTTAAAAAAAAGGGTTTGGGCGGTATTACGATCGATACCTTTTAGTCCTTTTAATATTACGAGACAAATTGAATGGAAATTTTTTCCCTTTTAATTTTTTGCAAAACATTTTTTAAAATTTTTGGGGGAAAATTTTTCCCCCTTTAAAACCCCCGGGGGGACTGTGGTATATGAAATGATGGAGCGCCCCCTTTTTTTTTTCCGGGGTTTGTTCGACGATCCCCTTCATGACCAATACCTCTTTAGGTTTTTTGGGGAAGAGGGATGATGACCGGGAGGGGGGGCCCCACCACGTTCCCCGATAAATATGTGGGGATTTTTTTTTTGTGGGGTGCCCCAAAAAAAAAACCCTTTTAAGCCCCCTGTGAACACGCGCGAAGAATTATGGAAAAAAATTTTAAAATGCAAGCCACCATTTAATAATCCGAGAAATTAAAAAAAGTTCAAGTTCTTTTTTGAAGATGTGTAAATAAGTGTATTCAACAAAATGGTGGTCATTTCGCACATTTGTTTTAATTAAGGGTTTAATTTAATCGAGTTTTTTTTATTAATAAAATATTCCCCCCGAGCACGTAATTAAAAAAGGTTTTTTTTTCTAAACCCTTATCCCAAAAAAGAGAAAAAAATTTTTAAAATACATTGTTTTATCAAAAAAAAGTTTTTAAATTTTTATCGTAATTTAAAGACAAAAAAAAACCGAAGATATGGGAAAAGGGACGTCACGTTTAAAATTTAGGTTAGGAAAGGGACAACTGTGCCAACAGAAACGTCATCTTATAGCCCGAGACTCACCCCCAAAAAAATTTTAAAACCCAGTTTTTTCGTTTTTGAAAAATTTAGAAAAAAAAAATTTTTTTTTTTTTAAATTCGACCCCCTTTTTGGGGTAATTAAAAATTTTTGGGGTATAGGTTTTGTTTTTAAAAAATTTATTTTGACGCCCGGTGTCTGTCATCAAAGTTTAAAGTTTTTTCCCGGGAAACCCCCTATTTAAATCATAATTAATTTTAAAAAAATTTTTAGTGTTAAAAAACTCAAAGAAAAAATTTTTTAAAAAAATTTTTTAAAAAAATTTTTCTGGGGGGAGGTCCCCTAAACTGTTTAAAACACAAAAATTTTAAATTCTTTCCAATTTTAAAAAGCCCCGGTTATGATTTTTTTTAAAGGGGCAATTTTAGGGTTTTCCATTTCCCCCGAAAATCCAACCCAAAAGGTTTTAAAGGGAAAACCTTTTTTTTTTTTTACATTTTTTCAAAAAATGGACAAGCGTTTAAAAATAAATCAGATTTTTTTTTCTAAAAAAAATGGCTTTTTTTAAAGTTTTTTTTGTACGGAAAAAAGGAAGAGGTTTTTAAAATTTTGGTTTTTTTTAAAAAATTTTCCCCCACAAAAAATGTAAAAAATGTTTTTTTTAAAGGGGGTTTATGGCCCCCTTTGACCCTCCGAGTACAAAAATTTTTTTTAAAATTTTTTGGGGGAAAAGAAAGGGGTTTGATTTAATTTTTTACCCCATATCCGCCCGAAAAGAAATTAAGAGGTTTTTTAAGGGAACCTGTGAAATGTAAAAAAGAAAATAATAACCTAACGGAACTAAAAAATTATTTAATTTTTAAGAAGAGAAGTGTTTTTTGGGGAAGGGGGAAATTCAGGTTAGGGGTTTAAAATTTTTTAAAAAATTTTTAAAATTTTAACTGTTTATTTTAATATTAATAAAAATTTAAAAATTTCCCCAAAAAAATAAATAAAGAATTTTAAAAACCCCCAAAAAAACGTCCAAACCCCAAAAAAAAATTTAATTTTTAAATCCATCCGATTTGGGGCAAAAAATTTTTTAAAATTCGGATGAAAAAAGCCCAAAAAAAAGTTCTGACCAATCAAAATACTTTCGGATGATTGGGGGGTCAAATTTTTCGCATGAGACCCGGCCATTCAGATTTCAAGTGAATTTTTTTAATACATTTAGTTTTATTTAAAGGGGGTTTTTAAACCCCTCCCTTTGAATGATATTTTGTGTGAATCGTGTTTTATTCAAGTATGATGCACCTCATTTGCTTAAAAAAATTTAGTTTCTTTAGTTTGTCTAAGGAGCAAAATATTTAAATGAATCTTTTCTCTTGGGGTTTGTTTTTTTTAAGGGGCCCAAACCCTTTTTAAATAAAATCTAGAAAAAACCGTTTTCTTTTTTTAAAATCATACAAAAATAAAAGTTTTTTATTTTTTTTTTTTAAAGATGGATGGCAGATAGTTCCTTTTAATATTAGTAGAAAAATAACCCTTTTTTCTCACCAGACGATGATTGTATATAAAATTTTAAATTTTCCCCAACGGGAAAAAGTAAAATTTTTAAGAGACTCTAGGTATCTAAATTATAGTTTTATCATTTAGTGTTAGTTTTATCTTATTTAGTCGCCCCTTTTTTAATTGTTTGACGTTAAAAATTTCCAGAAAAATACTTTTTTTTATTTTTAAAAAAAGTCAAAAAAAACGACTGCATAAAATAGTAAATAAAAAATGGGTAAGTCTATAACATATTATACAAAGGGTTTAAAAAAACGTAGTTTTTGCCCCAAGGGCCAAAAATAAGACAAAATGTAATGTAAACATAGCCTCGAAACGACCCTTTTTTAAAAACATTGAAAAAAATATTTTTAAAATTTTTTTATTTTTTTTTAATGGGGTTTTTTTAATCTAAAAAAAATTTTGGGGTACAGTTATAACATTAACCGAAATATCCCTTCTAATGATAAATTTTTGTTATTACTTAAACCTGTTGATAAATTTTCGTAATTTTACCCTTTTTTTTTTTTATTATTTCGTTATAACTTTGATTAATATAATTGATAATTTGTTACATAATACTTATTTTCTGCTTAGCCTTACATAAAAAACGCCCCTTTTGGGAAGAACTCGTTAAACAGAAGTTGCGTGTTTAAAAAGGGGTAATTTTTAAAAATTAACAACAATTTTTAAATTTTTACAGAAAATAAAGAAATAAAGTTTAAAAATGCATGTATTCGAGCAAAGGGTGGAACGTTAAACTTTTTTTGTTAAAAATATTGTCTTTAATTGTAAATGTTCCCCCTTGTCTGCCCAAACCAAGTTTAAATTGGAAGGTTTCGGAAACGAATTTTTTAGTAAATTCAGGAATATCTGTTTTAGATTAGATTAGATTATTTAAGCGGAGATGGAAAAAATGACCTCCACCACTGCAACCTTGCCAGATTTATTGTGGTTTCTCCTATCGTTATTTGAGAAATTTTTTTTGGGGGCCCGTCTTTTTTAACTGACCCCATAGTCTTGACATTGGCCCCCATATATTTTGGGTTTTTTTTTTTCCCTCACCAACCCCAGAAACCTAAGCCTCCATAATGCTTCACAGTGGCACCCACACATGTACGGCTGTTTTTTCCCAGCCTCCTGGCAGAACCTACACAGGCTATCCTCCACCAGGCCTATTTCTTTCCAGGTGCTTGTTGAGTTTGCAATGTCCTGTTAGTTGACCTACCGTTATCCTTACGACTTTAGACCGTGGCTCAGGTCCGAGGTAAACTTGGCCGAGAGGTTTTTTAAAGAACCGCTTTGCTTGTCGGTCCTGGTGTTTGTAACCACCAGCCTTGAAACTCTCTGTGTACCAGCTCTTTTATAGATGTTTTTAAAGGGGGCCTTGAGATTCCACAAAAATGGCTCAGGGCCCATCATTTCCATGGCTGGGTCCTCTTTTTGGGAGGTTGTCGGCCCTTTGTTACCTTGGCCCTTTGGCCCGGGGACCCAGGCTACCGAAGTTTTTTCCCAAACCGATTTTTTCCAGGGCCTGTTTTACAGTCCCCCACTAAAAATTAACTTTTGGGGAACCGAGGCCTTTAGGGCCGCTTGGCCGTCAGAGAAATGACGATGTTTTTCCTTTACTCCCTTTTTTTTTAATCAGCACGGCACAATGCATTATTGCTGCGATTTCCGCTTTGGAAAAAAAAGGTTTCGGGGTGACCAAGACTTAAGGTTATCTTTCCTCCTTTTGGGTTTTTTCTCCATAGGGTGTCAGCCCACTTTGTTGGTCTTGGGGGCCATCTGTATACCAGATATTTGATTGGAGGACCTTCTTTTTCAGTCCTCCTATCTGGTAATCCCCTTTTTTTTATGTAAAACTAAGCAGAAAAAGAGTATCATTTCTAAATTATCAAAAAAATTAATATTAAAAAAAATAATGACAAAAAAAAAATAAAAACATTAATAAAATTGCCTGAAGCCCCATAATAGTAAAAGTTGAAGAAGGTGTCTTTTTTTAGCCAATGTTTTAACTGTATCTATTTTCATTCAAATAGGGAAAAACCGATTTAGAAACCCAATGTTAAAAATTGTTTCCTTCACACTAACTATCTTTAAAAAAGGGGCGGCTTTGGAGCTATGTTATAAAATTTTTTTAAAGGGGGAAAATCGCATTAAGCGATACCATATGTTTTTAAATTTTATGTTAAAGAATATTCCATTTAAGTAAAAAATCTGCAGTAGTATAGTGACTACCAAAAGTGGGGGAAAACCCCCCTGTTTTTTTTAAAAATTTTAATTTAAAAAATGTTGGGGGAAAAAAAGATAATTATCAAAATTATTTAATTTGTTTCAAAATGGGAGGGACCACGCCCTCCTGGCCCCCCCAAGCATACACCACTAAATGCTGGAAAATGGTTTGGCTTACTTACTGATAATACGCCATTTTGGTTTTTTTTCCGTAGGAGTTTATTACTTTTAAATTGGGAAAAAGTTTTTAAAAAAGGTCAAAAGACATATTACATTATAAAAAGTAACAGGGAATATTGGAATGTTGACTTGCCAAACATTTAAGGTTGTAGAGTTCCAGTTATAGAGGTTGACTGTATTTATTAGCTAAGGAATAACCTATTTATACCATTTTTTAAGATCTTTTTTAATTTTTTTTTTGGTTTAAAAAAAAAACGGAAATATTTGAGGTTAACTGTGTTTTCAAGTACTTAAAAAATATTTTATAAATACATTTTTAAAATTTATATACCATTTAAAAAAGTGTTTTTTTTTTAGTTTATTTATAGTTTTGATCAAAAAAGGTTTTTTAACGTATATTATTCTGTGAAATAAAAAAAAAAATTTGTTTAAAGCAGAAAGTTGCCCTTTTTTTTTAATTAATTTTTTTTATGAATTTTTTTTTGGAGATCAGTTTTTTTTTAATATCATTTTTTTTTTAAAGGATAATTGAAATGAGGGGGAAAGGGGGGAATTATATTAAAAAACAGGACGAAAGCAGTTGGAAACCCAAAGTAGTAAATTTTTTGGGGAAGATGGGGAAAAAGGACCCAAAATCACCAATAAAAAGGGGTTTTGGGGGAACTTCGGGGTAAAAATAACGAAGGGTGTGGTTTTTTTAATTTTAAAAGGAATTAAAAATGTCAGTATTATTTAGCCATAGGAAATAATCAAACCTATAAAACCCCATAAAAAAAAAACTGCCTTATTTATATTTAATGTATTTATGAAATAAAGTAAAATTCTAAGGTGTTAAGAGATTTTTTCCCTCGCCCATAGGGGACCAAAAATGCCCAGTGGTCTGTTCCCCTTTGAACCAAAACGTCTCCGACCTTCGCAGCTACTGCGGGGGGAGGGTTTTTCCCCTTTTAAACCCAAAAATGTTAAAAAATTAATCTCATCATCATTTTTTAATAAAATTAAGTGGGGGGATGAAAGAAACCAAGCAGGGACCCCGGGATGAGGCTAAGAATCAAAAAAAATTTACAAAAAATTTTTTTTCTATTCAAGAATACTTTTCGTTCCCCCCCTGGAAAAACCAATTAAGTTTAAGTATGTTGTTTTCGTTTTAAAATTTTTACGTTATTTTTTTTTATATTTTTCCCTTGAAATTTTCTAAAAAACCCTTTTAACTTTTTTTTTTTTTTCTTTTTCCAAAGTTTAAATTTTTATTTTTCTAGAAAAAGATATATATTTCTGTTAATTTAAAAAAAACTTTTTTTAAGTCTTTTTTCCCCCATTATTTTATTTTGCATAGTATTTGGGTTATTAAAATAAAATAAAATTAATGTTTTATTTAATACGTTTTTACATAATATATTTTTTTTTTTTAATTAAAAAAAAACAACTTTGTTAATAGAAAAAATATTTTAAAAGTAAATAATTTAACAAAATACCAACTAAACATTAGAAACAATAGCAATTTATAAAATTAAAAACATACAAAATTTATAAATAGGTTTTATTTTTAAACGTTTTCCTCGGTTTGGGCAGTAAGTAAAAATCACTACCTTTATATATTTATTTGATTAACCCTGTAATTTTTTTTTAAAAATAAGAAATATAAAAATTTTTGGGTTATTTTAGAGCCCTTTGGAAAGGCAGTAGTTGATGAATACGGGGTTATAAAATGTAAATGGACGAAGATATTGTAATGGGGCATTTTTTTTAAAATTTAGAGAAAAAGTTTCATAAACATGGGCCCGGGGAAAATGCACAGTTTTAAGGGTACAGGGTATTTAAATTTTTAAAAAAAATTAATTTTTTTTAATTTTTTAAAAAAAATTTACTGACTTTTTAAATAGGCAAAATTATTTGTTGTAATTTAAAGGTTAAATTTTGGGCCCCCCAAAAATTAAAATTTAAAACCCCGTGGCGGGCCGGGGGTCTTACGAATAAAAATTAAAAAATGTGACGCTTTTTTTTTTTTTGGAACTTTTTAAAATTTGTTGTTTGATTGCGTCTAAAATACTTTTTCACCCCCGTATTTTTTTTTGTGTCTCACTTGTTTTTTAAGTAAAAAAAAAAATAAAAACGGTTTCATTGATGATCCCAAAAATTTGGGTTTTTTAATTTTTTCTAAAAAAAACACAGGTGCCTTGAAAACCAAAAAATAATTTCTGCATGAAGGTTTGACACTGACAAGCGTCAGTTCTTCTAGAAAATAATTATTCACCTAATTTTTTCAAATTTCTCAAAAAAATTTTTATCTCGGTTTTGTGATGGAAAAATTTCACTTTTTGGGGGAAAAGACAGACATGCATGTAATGTATGCACATGCTTACAGTAACTGACATTTTCAACATTTATTGTAGCTGTTGTTGCACTTAAAACCTTTTTAGATATGTTTTTGATTTTTTTTTTCCAGGGCACCCGGGGTTTTTTTTTGCAAAAAATTTAAAAAACCAATTTTGTCCAGTGGCATGCAATAAAAAAGTTTTATTTTTTTTTCGACAACGAAATGAGATACGAAAAAATACACGAGGGGAAGTTGTATTTTGAGGCTTAATCAAAAAAAAGATTTTTTAAAATTAAAAAAAAGGAGTGGCGACATTTTTTTCCAATTTTTTCGCTAAGATCCCCCCTGGGGCGCCACTGGGTTTTAAAAATAATCTATTTGGCAATTAAAGGTCTGAATACAAGAAAAATATTGAAAATTTCAAAAGAATCAAGTAAATATTTTTACAATAATAATAAAAATTAATTTTTTTAAAAAGTTACCCCCTTGAAAACCATGTTTATAGAAACTTTGATTAACTTTTTTTCAATTTTGAAAAATATTTTTTGCAGGTTGGAAATTCCGAAAATCCCCCAAAACCCGGGTATTTTCATCTGAGGTATGTTAATGACACACAAAAAAAGAATCTAAAGAGCCCTGGGGGAGAAGCCAAAAAGTCCATCTAACATGGCTTTTCCCCCGGGGAAATGGGATTTGATGATATTGGCGAGATTTGGGAACGGTATAAAAAAAAACAACAGAGCAGGATCATCATGAACATCACGAAAACGATCAAAAGTTTCCCCGCACGATAATTATAACACAAAAATTCCAAAGGGGGAGAAAGTTACTGGTAACTGTTTGTGTTTTTTATTTCGTCGAATTCATATATTTATACAGGTGACACGAGCTGTTGAAGAAAAAACTTTCCCCTATAAATTATTTCAAGATACCTTACTAAAAATTAAAAAAAAAAATTTCATTGTGAGACCAAACACAAAAAGGGTTTTTTTTTTATCTTGGCACGATTTTAGAATCAATGAAAAAGATTGATTTAAAACATAGTTTGTTTTATAAACATTTTTTGTATAGGAAAACCAAAATTTTTTTAGGGGTTTTTTGGGGAAATTTACTTTTGGTACTTCTGGGACATTTATCCCTCATATAATTGAAGCCCCAGAAGGTATGGTTCCCAAACCCCCTTTTGAGCATTTCAAACCATTAATATATGTCGGATTTTTTTTTTTTTGAAAAAAACCCCGAAACGTTGTTTACCAAAAAAAATAAAAAGCAATGAAAGTCCAAGATTTTAGTTAAAACCATGGCATTGTCTTCAAAAAAAATATAAAAAAATTGCACAATTTTATTAGGTATTTCTATGGTAGTAGTTAAAAAATATTTTAAAATAAATAGTTTTTGGACCATGATTTCCCATATTTTTTGGGTTCGGGGCCTATCTACCTAATTTTTTAAAATACCCCCCTTTTTTATTTTTTTTTAAAAAAATTTATTTCAATTGCTTAAATAAAGAATAAAAAAATTTTTTTTAAAAAAAAAAAATAAAAAAATAGGGTAACATTCATTTTTTTCATAAAATTATTAACTATGATAAATGTTCGTTTTGGGGGTTTTTTAAAAAGGGTAGTTCAGAAAATTTTTTTTTAATAAACATTTTTTTAAAAATTTATTTCAGAAAAAATGTTTAACATTTTTTGGGGATTAATGCTGAGAATACTAATTGTGAAGTAAATTTTAGAATTAGCTGCAAGAATCTATTTAATAATGTCATAAATACCCCAAAAAAGGAAACTGAAAAGGAAAAACTCATTGTATTTTAAATTTCTTCTACGGAACTATTTGAATTTTAAAAAAAACTAACTGCCCCCCGAGTTTTTATGACCCCAACCCATTAAAAAAAAAAAAAATTTTACCCAAAGCTATATTTGTGGACTTTCTGATGAAAACTAAAAAAATTTTTAAGGTAATTGGTAGCTTACCAATAGCAGTATATGGGGGTTTCCCCCCAGGCGTACTTTAAAGAAAAAAACCTCATATGAAACCCCCCCAAGTGACAAAGTTTCTGGCATCACCTAGTGTCTATCCTCTCCCCGGGGTTCCCCCCAGAGAATTGTTCCCAGCCCCAGTCCAAAAAAGGGGAAAGTAATGTCAACATGGAAAAAAACCCAAAAGAAAGTTTTTTTGGGGTTTAAATTATTTTAGATACGTTTTTTTAAAAAAAGCTCAATGGCAAAAGATTCGGATATTGCATTTTTTTTTGGGAAAAAAAAAGGGTTTTTTAAAAACCTTTCCCCGCTGTTAATTTTTTCCAATAAAAATTTTTGGGGGTCTATGAAAAGGAAAAAAATTTTTTAACTGTTTTTTTTTTTAATTTTTTTGACAACTCAAAGGACTTGCATATACATAAAAATATATACTAGACATATACATATATATATATATATATATATATATATATATATATATATATATATATATATATATATATATATATATATATATATATAAAATATTTTTTGGTTTTTTTTGGGATCCTGTTTTGTTTATTTGTTGGTTTTAAAAATTTTTTTTAGTTGGTTTTTTATTTTTTTTGGGGTAGTTGAATTGGGGGTTTGTTTTACCAGTTCCGGGGGATTTGTTTTTTTGCTTTTTTTATATTTCTTGTGTTTTTTGTCTTTTTTTTTTTGTTTTTTTTTTTTTTAAACTTGTTTATGTTGCTGTTTATTTAAAAAAATCTTGGTTAAATATATATCATTTTTTTTAAAAATTTTAAATTTAAAACATTGCCTATGAATCATTTGAGATTTTAGTGGAATTCCCCCCGGGGCCCAAAGAGCTAATAATAAGTATTTTAAAAAAAAAAACTTTCCCCCTTTTTTTATATATATATATATATATATATATATATATATATATATTATAAAAAATATATATATATATATATATATATATATATATATATATATATAAAATTTTTATATATATATATATATATATATATATATATATATATATATATATATATATATATATATATATATATATATATATAAAAATATATATATATATTTTTTTTTTTTTTTATATATATATATATATATAAAAATATATATATATATATATATATATATATATATATAAAAAATATATATATATATATATATATATATATATATATATATATATATATATATATAAAAAAAAAAGGAAAATTGATGCTCTATCATTTTAATGGGGATAAAAAGAGCTCAAAAAAGTCAAAAGTTCATATAACATTTGTTAAAAAACTTGACAGATTTTTTCAAACGATATCAAAGAAAATTTTTGGATATTCTGAAACCTTAACAATTGGCAACTTTCATCTTAATCGCTCATGGGAAAAATTTTTAATTTTTCCCAAAAAAAATAAACTAAGTTTTAAAGGTTTCAGTTTAAAAAAAAAAAAACAAAAAATAATTTTTCCCCCAGAAAAAATTTTAAAAAACAATTGTCAAAAGGCCCCCCCGCGAAGCGTGGAGTTGTAGTCAGTCGTTTTGCCGCCGCATTCCCCACTCCCGGGGGATTTAAGTACGTTTTTTTTTTCGGCTTTAAATTTTTAAAAAAAATGTTTTTTTCAAACCGGGAATCCCCCGATTTTTTTTTAATTTACGGTGAAGCACCAAAATCCCAATTTAGCTGCTCAAATTTAAAGGGAAATTTTTTCCCCACAACGAATACATCCTTTGGGGGGAAAAAACCCAAAAGGAAAAGGGGTACTAAATTTTGGGGAAAAAGGGGGAAACCCGGGGGAAAAATAAAAAGAGGACCTGGGAGGAATAACTGTGGAACAAGGGGGAAAAATTTTTGGAAAAATTTGGGGGAAAAAAAACCTGGTATTAGTACGAGGTCATTAGGCCGCGGAAAAAAATTTACCCCCCTAATTCACAGGACCTTAGGGGAAAAACTTCTTTACCCTTTTTCACCATTAAGGGGGCAGGCTTTACTACCCGAAGATTTTCCACGCAGAGGGGGATTTTGCCAAGGGTTTTTTTAAAAAAAAAATGAAAATGTTTTTGGGGGGTTTTTTTGTTACTGATAAAAAGTACTTTTACCAGAGAGGGGGTATTAAACTTCCATAAAAAAATACTTGGTCCGAAAACCCCATACCATTCAGATCCCCTTTTTTTAAAAACGTTTTAAAAAAAAACATTTGGGCGGGTATTCGGGGGGATAATGTAATTGGTCCTTTCGAGTTACCCCCAAATCCCACGGGGGCCCGCGTTTTTAAAATTTTTTCCCAAAATTTACCTCAGCTTTGAAGACACCCTGGGGATTTTCCCCGCAAAAAAAAGGGTAAATTTATGGCCTTGTGATGGGGCACCACCTCATTTTTTTTGGGGGAGTTTTTAAATTTAAACACCAATTATCCAAATCGTTGGTTTTTGGGAAAAAAGCCCCAGCCCCCCAAAAAAATGGGCGAGATCTCCAGACTTAAATCCGTTAGTTTTTTGGGGATTGGGGTGATCTTAAACAACTTGTTTAGGGGATGGGGAAATTAAAAAATGAAGCTCAATTTGTAAAAAAAAATTTTTAATTTTTTGAATTAATTAGGCAAGAAGGCGGTGTTAAGGAGTGAAAACTGGGTTCGTCAAGTGGGGTTTGGTAAAAAAAATGGAGGACGACTTTTTTAGCAACTTATTTAAATGTAAATGTAACTGCTTTTTTATAATTTGAGACTTTCATTTTTTCCCCAAAAAAAAAAGTGCTATTTTAAAACATTATAATTTGTGTTTTTAAAAAGGGAAAATTTTGGGGCCCCCTTTTTTGGGGAAGTACGATATTTTTTAATTACAAAAAAAAAAACCCAAAAAATAATTATATATTGTTTTTCCCCAAATTTAATTAAATTAAATATAAAAAAAAATTGAAAAAGTAATTTTTATTATTTGTATGTAAATGAACATTTTTTTTAAAAAAAATGTAAAAAATGCAAATTGCCCAAAAAAAGTTAAAATCGAGTCAATTGACGAAACGGGTGGTGTTGCCAAATTTTTTTTTAAAAAATTTAAAAAGGGCCAAAATTTTTAAAACAATTAACTTTTTTACCTATATGTTTGGGCTTTTTCAACTTGTTTTGAGCTCCACTATCGTCGATTAAAATCGTAGATCATATTTTTTTCACCCCTTTTTATATATACAGAGTATTCACGTTGAGTGTCCTATTAAAAGTTCGGAGAACCAAAAAAAAAATTTTTTGAAATTTGGAAAGGGGCCCCCAAAAGGTAATTTTAAAAAACATTTTAAAATATTTCTGCAAGTTGCAACGTTTTAACTGCCAAAACCAAAAGGCAACATTGTAATTTTAAATGAAAAAAACCCCCCCTTTTTTTTTTCATATTCGGATTTTCGCAAAAAATTTTAAATTTAAATTTTAAAAACTTTTTTATACCTATATCTATTTTTTATATGAAAATAATTAATAACTTTTTTTTTAAAAAATTTTTAAAATGTTTAAAAAAATTTTTTTTGTTTAACCGGGTTTTTTATTTTGATTTTTTTTTTGGGTTTGGGGAAAAAAAATGTATTTAAAAAATCTACATGGTACTATAGCAATATATCTTACAGGGTGTCCCAAAAAATTGCATTTTTTTTAAAAAAAATTAAATAATGAAAAACTCAATTTTTTTAAAAAAATACTGTATTTTATTCATTTTTAAAAGGGGGAAAAATAAATTTTCCTACAAAATGTCCATACATCTTTTTTTACCCGTCTGCCACCGTTTTTTTTAAAAAAAAGCAAATTTTAATTTTTTTTAAAAAAATTTTTTCCTTAATTTTAAAAAAAAAAAAATAAATAATTTTTTTTTTATTCAAAAAAATTTTTTGGGGCAATATAAAAAAAACAAACTTCCATGGCCTACCTAGGTAAATTGTAAATGAAGCCCTTTTTGGGTTTTGTAGATAGTATTTAAAAACAGGGGGAAAAAAATTAAAAAAAATTTTTTTTGTATTTAAAAAGGTGGAGGGTGGGGGTTTTTAAAAATGTTTTTGGGCATTTTTAAAAAAAATTATTGGGCTATTTTTAAAAAAGGATAAAAAAAAGATTTTGTATTTTAAAAAAAATTTTTTTTTAATCTTATTTATTGTATAAATAATTATAATTTATTATATATTGCTATAATAGCATGAGATCCTTTTTTAAACATGCCCTGGTCTTTTAAAGAAAAAAAAAAAAAGTATCCAGCTCGGTCAGGCACGTAAACATTAAATCTTTTTAATTTTTTGGGGGTTTTCCTTAAAAAAAAAAAAAAGGATTAATTATTTTCTTAAAAACGGGTAAGAAAGGTATAGGAAGATGTTAATAAAACTTACTTAAAATTTTGTGTAGCAGTTTAGATCGAGATTTTTCTTGGTATGCACGGTTCTTATCAGTGCTAGTCGTTTACCTTATCGGTCCTTTTTTTTGATTAACCTAAAGAACTTGGTTTTTTTTAAAAAAAAAAATTTCCCTTATATACCGGCTGGGGGTAAATTAAAAAAAAAAATCCTTTTTCCCCCCCGGGGGGGGAAAACCCCCAAAAGACGCCAAGGGGTGCACTAAAAAAAAAAATTTTTTAAAAAATTTTAGCCAAGGCTTTTTAAAGGATTTTACCACAGAGCAGGGAATTAAAACTCCCGTTAAAAAAAAAAGTTTTTTTAAAAATTTTTTCAGATAAGTAAAACCCCCAAAAATATATGTCATGATCGAAAAAAACCCAAAAATGACAATATTGGGGGGGGTTTCATCCCCCTTTGAGTTGGGGGATTTTGCACAAAAAAATTTTTTAAAAAAAAAAATTTTAGAAAATTTTAAAAAAAATTGGTAAAAATAGAGTAAGAGTTCAGCTACAATCTCTCAAAAATGCTAATGACTTACCAAAAATAGTTTTTTAAAAAAAATAAGGCTTTTATACCT
>JAHBCN010007473.1:0-43022 GCA_019359885.1 Listronotus oregonensis | reverse complement strand
CGTTTTATAAATAAAATTCCATCTGCATTTTTTGTTTGCTTAAATATTGGTTGGTAAATTTATACATTAAATTAGTTAAATTGGGAACAAAAATATAGAGATAAAATTTAATTAAAATTTTTAACAGCCTATTTAAACCAGAATTAATTAAAACTGATAAATTACTATTTTAGCTTATTTTGTATAGTTCTTAATCTTTATTCTAAACTAGCTTTTACTTAAGTGTGTTGAAAGAGTAAAAGTTATTTTTCAAAAAGATAAAAAATGTTTCGTGTATAACGGTACGTCATAAAATGTCTTGTCAGCTATATATTTTTTTAATAAACAAGCCACAGCGATTACTAAAAGGATATGGAGCAAACCTGATGAAACTTGGTAAGCAGTGAATATTTTAAAGGTTTTTAATATGTTGTAATTTAGGTCAAAACTAATATTTTTTTGTATTGGCACAAACCTGAAAGCTATACAGGGTTAGTCAATAACACCGGCACACAAAAAAAAGTTGTCTGTGCATTTGACCAGACCTATCCGGTCCGTTTGGCCAATACACTCTCAAAATTATGAGTAAATTGCGAAAAACTGCTAAAAATGGTTAAAAATTTCAGTTGAGTTTAATAAAAACGATTTTTTTATTGAACTCGATCAAGTATGTTTCAATACGCTAAGACCACTCTCACACGGCGCTCCTCAAAAGAAACCTCAACTCGATGATTAGTGACCAATCGCATCGTGAGCGAGCGGCTATGGTATTATATGAGCAGTGACGCTTTAGTAACTGGTTACTAATGAAAGTTTGTAAGTGGTTTCTTTTAAGTAGCGCCGTGTGAGAATAGCCCAAATCTTAATCCGAAGTCCTTTGGCTGTACATCCTTCAAATTTTAAGTAACTTGCAAAAAAATGCTAAAAATGGCCAAAAACTGCAGCTGAAGACAACATGAAAACGATTTTTTTAATTGTTTTTATTGTATAAAGTAGGTTTCTTATGTATTTTAATACGCTGAATCTAATATCGAAATCTGTTTGGCCCGTGCATTGCACCTTCCAAAAATTGCGAAAATTTACAATTATGATTTTTTTATTGAACTCGATCAAGTTTTTCGCAATCTACTTAAAATTTGGACGGTGTTCGACCCAAAAGTATTTCGGATTTAGATTTAGCGTATTAAAATACGTAATAAACATACTTGATCGAGTCCAATAAATAAATTTTGGTTTATAATTGCAATTTTTAGCCATTTCTAGCGTTTTTTTGCAATCTACTTAAAATTTGAAGGGTGAATGGGCCAAGCGAACTTCGGTTTTGGATTCAGCGCATTGAAATACAGAAAAAAACAAACTTAATCTTGTTTAATTAAATTTTTATTATTTTCATAATTGTAATTTTTAGCCATTTTCAGCGTTTTTTTTACTTAAACTTTGAAGGGTGTACACCCAAACGGACTTAGATTCAGCGTATCAAAATTTATAAGAAACATACCTGATCGAGTTCAATAAAAAATCGTTTTCATTAAACTAAACTAAAATTTTTAGCACTTTTTCGCAATTTACTACAAATTTTGAGGGTGTATGGGCCAAACGGATCAAAATACGTATAGATAGATGGGTCTGGTCAAATGCACGGACCATTTTTTTTGTGTGCCGGTGTAATTGAACTTAAAAATATGTTTCACTGTACTTGCATTGCAGTACCATTATAACGACACTCATTACTAATCTTTTGTCCAGTGTTTTCAAAATATAATACTTTATTATTTTAATATTAAAGATATATTTAAAAAAAAATGGATTTGACTAGTCATTTGTATACAGGGCTAAAAATGACATTAAGAATGGGTATTACTAAAAAAATATACGCAAAGTGAAAGTGAAAATTGGAACATATAATATTGTTGTTTAATTTATTGTGTTTAAGTAGCGACCATTATTTTTTATTATTGAAAATTAGGATGCATTTTGATATAATAATTAGGCCTGTTAGTTTTTTACCATATTTTAATATAGCAAATGTTAAATCTATTTTATGATGTAAAAAATTGACACTAAAAAAATATAAATTATTCCCATTTCAGATGTTTACTAACCAAAGGTATTATACACAGTGAGCTAATTATTGAACTTATAAATACTCTTGTACTGTACTTGCAATATCGTTAAAACGGCATTTAATATTAATTTTCTTATGTATATTGTTTTCTTAATAAAATATTTTATTTTTCTGCAATTTAAGTAATATTAATAAATGTATTCATTCAATAATGTGTATACAGGGTTAAAAATGACCTATTGAAAAATACACGCAAAGTTTAGGTCAAAATAGGCACATAGGGTGATAATTATGTATTCTTTAATTTGTTGTTGTTTGCGCCATGACTATTATTTTTTAATAATAACATTAAGGTGAAATTACATATACAGGATAATTTAATAATAGTCTATTTGACTGATTTTGAAAAATATTCTTTGGTACCTAACAAACACAATACATTTTCTATTTCTGGAAAATTTGCTGTATTTTTAATAAAACTTAATGTTAAAGTTTAAATTATAAAATTCGCCCTAAAAACGCTGTCTCTGTTATGGCGTCGACATATGTTTCGCGTGACGTCATGGACAAGTAATTAAATTAACAACGAGGGCAACTACAGTAAATTTAGTTAATAATTTTCCAATTTTTTGGCTAAAATGGTATATAAATGGTGTGTAGTGCCACAATGTACCAATACTTCTCCGAAAAAACCACAAAAACTGTTTATATGTCTCAACAAATCCTAAAAGGCTAAAAAAGAGTTAAAAACTTCTGAAAGAGATTCAAACAGCTTTGTATCGCATTCAAATGTGTGAATATGTGTGAAGATCACTTTAATGTAAGTATACAAATATCCCGCTTTAAATACCCACCGATTTATATACAAAAAAATATCGCCTTTAGATAACTTATAAACCCTTTAAGGTATAACCTAACTTTTGGATTAGAATGATTTTGTTTGTTCTAGAAGTTGAATACCTAGTAAGTACTTTCTCTTTTTATACTTAGCGGAATTATTATTGAATAATTGCAGATGAAAACTGATATAATAAATTGCACGAAATAAATAATGGGCTTTGCGAAGAATTTACTTTTATTTCTTTACTTCATAAGCATAACCTACAATAAGATTTTGAGAAATACTCAATGATGAACACGTAAATAATAAGCACAGCTGTTTTAACATTTTTGAGTTCTGCAGCATAGCGTTATTTTTAAAGAAACGCACAATCATAAATGCGTCTATCTCAGGTAGGTTTCTATTATCGGCTTGCACAAAATTTATGTTCATTTTGAGGTACGAAACGGATAGTTATGTTACTTGAAATATGTTTTTTAAATAAAATAGTCACGAAACAGTTATTTTGATAGTTAAAGATCGAAAATAACATTTGAAAACACACAACACAAAGCTTGTGACATTTATTGACTTGCAAGTGACGTCACCAAACCACAACTAACCAATCACAGAGCGTTCAAGTCGCTGAATTAATTTTAAAAATATTTGAATTTTAATACGTTTATTTTGCCACAAATATGCATAATTTACTTTATATTATAAAAAAATATGCTTTTTTTACAATTATCTGAGAGGATGACCACAATTTAAAGCTTATTTTAAATGGTGGCAAATAGCCTATTAGGCTCATAATTTTGTTAAATATTTTAATATATAAAAAAAGTATAAATTATTCCAACTTCTAATTTTTAATGATTTAAATAATAATACATTTGTTTGTACATCCTATAAATGAACATTTAAAGGAATAATGTAAGATTTCAAAATGTATATAAAGGTATCACATTATTAAACCAAAACAAAGATAATACTACTACGGATAAGATAAACCATTCAATGCTATATTTTTGATACCCCTAATGGACTTTGGCTAACGCGAGCCGGAGTCCATCGAGAGATTTTCGCGCTATCCTTGAACGAAAGTTAAACAGTGTTGCCGGCAGGCCTTTACTATTGGCGTGATGAAACGCGACTAGAAAATACACAACCCGTTTAGCCGCCCGCTTTCGCTACTTCGTATTCCGAATAAGGTACAAGCGACAGACATTGGCAATGTCGCACATGGTTTCGTACCTCGTTTCGCTGGGACAGGGGTTACCGACTTAATTTTATTCGCATTTACGGAAGCATTGATATCTTCGAACTGATTCAGAGCGCCCCATTTAAATGAACCATCTATCCATAGTAGTATTATCTTTGACCAAAATAATTAAAAAAATACATTTTTAGTATCCTATTTATGGGGAAACAAAAAAAACCATATTATTTGGCAACTTTACTTTTAAAACAATATTTTTTATAGATTTAACCCTTAGTAGAAAGTATATGCTAAA
Organism: Listronotus oregonensis; assembly: GCA_019359885.1. Taxonomy (NCBI): domain Eukaryota; kingdom Metazoa; phylum Arthropoda; class Insecta; order Coleoptera; family Curculionidae; genus Listronotus; species Listronotus oregonensis. The sequence continues at coordinate 38,644 of JAHBCN010007473.1, read as the reverse complement.
GAATATTTTATGGATATATAAAATCAGTGTAAAAAAACAACTTTGTATCCTGAAACAAAGATCAACATTTAGACCTTGGTCACTACATACTAAAAACTTGTAAAATTCTCATGTGTCACCAAGTTCCACACCGCACCAGGTTTGCGCCATGTTCTTTATTATAATTACAAAAAAATACTAATATTATTTATTTATCTTGAACATAAGGATACTAGAGAGCAAAATTAGATTATATAACAAGCATTAACTTGCTCAAAAAAGTACATAGTAAGACATTTTAAAAATTAAAATTTAATTAATATTTTTAGTAGAACAACACTTACATACTATAGAACGGTCCTAATAAGTTAAGGATGTTACAAAACATACATTATATATGTATATTCTAAAAGCAGAAAAAACTGTACAGACAGGCGAAAATGAGATTTTTTCATTTATTGATCGCTGATATGCAGGCAATCATCTGGATATTTATAAAAACATATCGTGCATTGCGATTTCATCATTAAAAACAGGATATAAACAAAATTTTAAATATTCGTTAGTTTTTCATAGCCAGAAGAAAAATGCCATGTGTTTTATTTAGTATATTTTTTAATAAAGACAAAAAATCGTATTTTTTATCTTTTTAAACGACCAAGTGTTTTTTTTACCAAAAATATGCTTTGTCCAACTGTTTTTAAATAAAAATATGTAGTGTAGGATAAATTTCTGGGGTGTTAAAAAAAATAAATATTTGATGGAGCTCCTACGGGCCGAAAACTGGCAGTCCGTTAAAGACTCACAGGACTCTTGAGACAGCAACAAATACCTTTTAATTTTTTTCTAAATCTATTAATTAAGCAAGCAAAAACAACTAATGGCATAATAAGGTCAATGCAAAAAAAGTGGGAAGTTAAAAAAAAATGTATTGCGATGCTACGATAATAATTTAAAAAATCAGCAGAAGCGTAACTCCTTAAATAAACCTTTATTTAAATGTAAATATGGGTACTATAAAGATAAAATTTAAAAAAATAAAACAAATTTTAAAAAAAATATGAAATTATTTTTAAAGAAATTATTTAACAAAAGTATATGAGTTATACATGTTGGCATTATAAAATCGAATTTAAGAGTGATAAAGATATCGCAAAATATTTTATAATTTTTTTATTAATGAAGGTAAGTGCATGGTGGATAAAATACTTCCTGTAAAACAAATAGATCGGACTCATGTATTTGGTTCTTCCATATTTCTCTGTCCAGCTTACCATAACACAAGTCAACAAATTTAAAATTTTGCCAAGTAAAATTAATGAAAATAGGTTTTTTTGAAGTATTTAGGGTCCTAAATCCGAAAATGATACTGCACTAAATTTATGTGACAACTTACACAACAAACATAAGGAGCCCAACTATTATCTTGATCCACAATTTGGCACTTAAAATATAAAAAATAGGCTTTTTGACTTCCTCAGATACATGTATCTAGCTAAGGACTATATAATAAATCGTCCACATATATAACAAAACACGACTCAATTTTTGCAACATCGACGACTAGAACTTGCCATTTTATTTCAAAATCGACTTAAACATTTGACTGTACTGTAAACGAGATAGAAACCAACTAAACTGCAGAAAACAATAAATCTCTTAAAGGTTTGTACAGTACTGTGAAAATAACCTCCCTGCGGTCTTGTTGTACCTTTCGGTCCTAAGGCGGGTAAAAATGATTTCAAAGATCACATTATATAAAAAAAGCAGGTACTTGAAAATGGGACGTGCAAGGCCATTTCTGGAAAAAGTGCTTTAATACCTTTCTAAATGAAATGCAAAATAAGCATTTTCATCGATGGTACAAAAATTATGTCGACTTGTGTAATGGGCTCAATCGTAATAGTTATTTTTTGGCATTAGTCTGTTTAGCTATACATCAATCACAAAGTGTTACTAAAAAAGAAGCCATGTGTGTTAATAAAAGCTTGTTTATAATCAATTTCGATCATGCAGATCAGGATATGCTGCTGTTCTATGCGGTGCGCTACTTAGTGTACTGCATATTTATGGGTTTCTTTAAAATTATTTGTGAAAAATTTGAGCCTTAACAAAAAACAGTTTATACAAACTGTATATTGTATTTTAATTTTCGCAAAAGGAAAAATTAGCAAAATACTAATATTCCATTAATTAAGTATTTAACCTATATTTCGACACATTTACGCCAAAATCCGCACAGTAGTAAATAGGCTTAATTTAGGTAGACATTCGGACCAAATTTTATAACAACACTTTAATGAATGGACTTTGCACTTTTATTAAAAAAAGGGTAATATAATATGAACTAAATTATTAACACAATCTTACTTATAAACACTTGCTTAAGCATAACAATTTTTTCAATGCAACAGTCAGTTTCTTTTGCTATACAAAGTTCAGACCATGTAAAATATTGTTTTGTTTGAATTCTTTAGGGTATTAAATCATCTCGTATTTCAGCGACAAGTTACGATCAAATAACTAACATTCTTTCCGTATTTCTTAGCCTTATGAGTGACGTGATTTTAAAGTATATTGTTTACAGAAAAATAAATAGAATCACACCTATTCAGATTCATAAAGCTAAAACATTATTTCTTTCAAAGTTCTTTTCTTAATGTAAGAGTGGCACATGCAGATGAAAAAAAAATGAAACCAAACGTTAGCAGTTAATTTAGATGGTTTTTTTGATAGGCTCGCAAGAAAATTGGTGTTAAAAATACAGTTCTTTGGTATATCTGCGATTTCCATGTGTTTAGAGTCGATGAAGCCATCATATTTATTAAAAATAAAGCCAAGAGGTGAAGGAGAAATACAGTAAATATTGGGGCGGTTTTTCCCGGCTCTAATAGCAGTAAAGCTTATACCAACTAAGTTATTTGGGGACCTGACAAAGAAATAAAAAAGCGACAACGTCAACACTTAAACAATTATTCGCATGAACAGCTTTCTTCTGACATGGTAATAAATCGTCATTATTCTTTCAGTTGTACAGGTTATTTAAAATTGTATTTAAAAAGAAACCTATAAAGATGCCAAAAACTAAAAGGAAAATGTAAGCCATTTAGTCACAAATAAACGATTTACAATGATTTGGGCTGATGGAAAAAATTCAGCCCATAGAATTTACCATGATCTTATAATGGCTATGATTGATGGCAAAACTATTAGTGCGTATATTATTAAATCGGTTTAAAACTGCAGCATATGCAATGCTACAGTAATTATTCGGCAAAAGATACAACAAACTTTGGCGTTTTTTTACTTCACGCCTGCATTCCATGTATTAAGATGTATTTGAGTACCTAGATTGAATTAACTAAAAATACGCAAATGACAAATTTTAGAGAAAGATTTAAATGATTTTAATGTTTTCGGTAAAACCAAAAATAACGCGGATTCGTGAAGCGCAGACAGGTGAGAAAACTTGATTACTTGCTGATGTTGTAAAACAAGGTTTTGGATTAACTAATAATGGGAATCAAACAGTTAAGATTTCTGAAGGACATACTCTTGCCGCAAAGATAACTATACCTAAAAAATAATTGTTGTAAAGGCTTAACATCATATTTCAGAGTGGTCCTAGTGGATGGAATGGGAAATCCATCTTTTTGATACAATTTTGGTACCTTAATAATTACCATGATCAGAAATACAAATATCCCAATTATTAACATCTTTCTAAACAATTTTTATCTATCTAGCCTAATTTGCTAGGTAAGCAAGCCATTATATATATATATATATATATATATATATATATATATATATATATATATATATATATATATATATATATATATATATATATATATATATATATAATATATATATATATATATATATATATATATATATATATATATATATATATATATATATATATATATATATATATATATATATATATATATATATATATATATATAATCTGTTTGTAAGTGAAATGAATAAAGATGTTTTTATGATGAACTTTATAATTTATTCTATTATCACCACTTTTATAATTCAGATACCTTCCTTGAATAAAATATTTAAAATAAAATCTATAAACTAAGAGCCCCCGCGCACTAGCGGCCAAGTCGCGCCGACCTGGTCGCTACGACCAGTTCGAAAATTGAAAAACAAGGCGACCGTGGCCGTCAAGCATATTTTAAAAAAACAGTCAGTCAGTGGAGTTGAGTGGAAATGAACGCCGAGCAAGCATTTGTTATGTGGTACCTCATTAGGCGAAAACGGTAGAGAAAGACAAAACGACGGTATTGGGTGCATCCAATGTTGGCGTTTCGTCGTGAAAAAGGTATGTTTAACCTTTTCTATAAAGAACTGAGGATACATGATGAAAAGTTTTTTAACTACACCAGAATGTCTGTTAAATCATTTGATGAATTGTTAGATATACTAAATGAGTCTATTAAAGGGCAGAATACACCCATGAGGAGAAGCATAAGCCCAGAGGAAAAGCTTCTTGTCACGTTGAGGTAAGAAAACATTTTATTTACATTTTCTGTATTTATATTTTAATAAAAAATTATAATAATTATTAGTAGAACCACTTTACGGTCTATTAATAGGGAAAAGTTCCAACAACTCATATCCTTCTGCACTACACGACGACGACTCCAATCAGTGAATAGAAAGAGCAGAGTCAGTCCTTTCTGGTGGCGATTGTTCCGAGTTTGGCGATAACATTGACGCTGTAGCTGATGATGGACCTTGAACTATTGGTACTAAAGCCAGTGATGCTGGATTTGGGCTTTGCCAATGCTGAGAATTATTACCATAAGTGTTGCGGTATTGCTGTATGGGTAATCCAGTAGTTGCAGTAGAGTGTTGAGAGATATAACCGGTGTTACAGTAACCTTGTAGGAATGCTGCTGTTTGATTCCGTTGGATAATGGAATATATTTCTATTTTTGTTGAAAGTTTTAGATTTTCAGGACTTTTTTTAATTTCAGGAAGTAATGAAAGCAAAAACAATCGGTCATGGTCTGATTCGGCCTGTCTATCCCGTTCATCACAGAATTTTTTAAAGCAGCAATCAAATCTGATTCATTCGAATTATGTTTGGCTTTTTGTTTCTGCTAAAGGAACCAGCAATTTTGTTAGAAGTATCATATGGCCCTCCAACTTGTACTCTTGTTCTGGCTTTCGTTCCTGCCACCTCATTGGTCTTATCACCTTCAGTCGGAACACCGCCTGAGCATTTGCTTAAAAAAGACAGCTGAGAAAAGTAAACATATGGGCTTTTGCGATCTGTTGCCGATCCTGCTTTAATTTTCTTCAGCCTTCTGAGTTCTCGAGATGTACGTGTCCCTTATATTTTTCCATTTTTTGTGGGCAGTTATTTCTAAAACAATAAAGAATTATTAATATTATTTTTTCCGGTAAGGCAAATAATTTTATTATCCTCTTATTTTTGTTTCAGGTATCTAGCGACTGGTTGCTCTTTTAAAGGCTTACACTACTGTTATTGACTTGGAGAAACTACTATTAGAGAGATTGTGCAAGATGTTTGTTTAGCCATCTGGAATTCTTTGAAAGACTTGTGTTTACCTAAACCAACACAGGATCAAAGGTTAAAAATAGCTGAAGATTTTAATACTCGCTAACTTCCCTCATTGTATCGGAGCTGTTGATGAAAACTTATTCAGTGATCAAGCCCAAAACATTCTGGATCTTTAAACTTTAATTATAAGTATTTTTTTTCTATTGTACTGCTTCCATTTGAAATGCTGATTATAAATTCATTGCTTTAATGTCGGAGCTGATGGAAAAGAGGTAGATTCACTGTCTTCAAGGACTCCAAGTTTTACAGGTCACTGGAAAACGACGACTTGGATATTTCCATAAAATGTCCGCTGAATACAACTACTAATAATACACCGATGCCTTACGTTTTTGTTGGAGATGGTTTTGGCCTGACAGAATACGTGATGCGTCCATATGCGGGAAACAGTTTGTCTGTAACAAAAAGAGTCTTCAATTACAGACTCACTAGAGTTCGAAGGTTTATAGAATATGCACGTTTAGAATCTTGGCGAACAAATGGCGAATTTTTCATCGACCGCTAAATGTGAAAAGAAGCTTTGCAATCAACATTGTTAATGCTTGCTGCATCTTACATAATTTTGTTCAAGAAGAAGTACCGAACGAAACTGGTCCTGAAGCAGCTGGATTACGTAATATACCGCAAGGTAATATGGGAAGGGGCAGTCGGCAAGCATCTAGATACAGAGATTTGTTTGCCGAATACTTTCAAAATGAAGGTAAATTAGACTGGCAATATGACTTCGTCTGAATAGGGCACGAAGAGATATCATAAACAGGGTGTTCAGAAACAAAACCGACAAACTAAGAGGGTATAATCTAGAGCTAACTAACTTCTTGATTTTTTAATTTTTTGCTTTGAACATGACAAATTTGTATACTTCCGACATTTTTACAAAAAAAGGTAGTCTTGTTTCAACTTGATAAAAATCACCGTTTACGAGAAAATTATACTTGAAAAGCTATGTTACACTATCAAGTAATAATAAAGATTAGATTATACCCTCTAGTTTTTCGGTTTTGTTTCTGAACACCCTGTATAACATTGAGTAATATCAGCTGACAGCAAATAAGTCACATCAATGTAAAAGAACATCGCCAAAATAAATTTCTTTCGTCCATGTCCTTTTTTTAATAATTAAACTTCTTAAAATCAAAATAAATTTACTTTATAAAATAAATATTCGAATTTTACTTACCTAGGATCTTTTTCTGATCATAAGAAAACCCCTCACCGGAAAATATCTCTACCAGCTCTTTCCAGTCTTTTCTCTTCGCCTGTCTGTTGCTATATAATATATATATATCACTAGAGGAATTCCATATTGATGGTCTTTTTTCTATTTCGAGTATAAATTGTTCACTGTCAACTTTGTCTTTACTTTTCTGATTTTCCATTTTTTAAAGAAAATGAAAATATAGAACAGACTACAAAAGTTTCTACAGGACTACTGTACAGGGTGTCCTATTTTCGTGTGTTTCGCGGGGTTTCTCGCTTATGAGTGAAGTTACAAAGATGCAGTTTTCGCGACACCGTGCTACTTTTTTGTCAAACGAAAGATGCCGCAAACAGATTTGTCCTAGCCCCCTTAGTTTTTTCGCTACAGGGTGATTTTAAAAAAGTTGTATTTTCGGTTACCCCTCGTATCTCAGGTATCTGAACTTATCGAAAAGATAAAAACCGGCCCTTACGCAGAATACAGTGGCGTACTTGAAATTTTTCTTGGATTTACTTTCTTACATATATTAGCCAAAGTTGCACTTTTTTAAATGGAACACCCCGTATATTTTTTCGTCATATTATTTGCCACACTGAGAGCTTTCTAAAAATATAATATAGTCAAAACTTATTTTTATAAACAGCATGAAAACATGCAATTATTTACTTTTTAACATAGGCGGCTTTGGTTTAAATTTATGACAGTCAAATTAATCAACGTCAAATGCCTTTTCGCACCCAAAAATAATCTAGTATTATAAACATTTATTAACAAGACAACCTAATGGATAAAAATACAATTTACGCTAGAATTGTTCTTCGCCTTAAAAGACAAACTTAACTACTAATTTTATAAATACTGTTCGAATTGGTGACCATGATGTCTTATGCATTGTTGGCTTAACGTCTGTAGTTTTCTTAAAGCATTTTCAAATATGAAAGAGCGGACTCGCAACTCTCTAAAGGCATTTTCCGTGGCCTCTCTTAATTCCTCAATTGTTTAATACTTCCTCGAGTGTATTTTACCTTCTAAATATCCCCACAAAAAATAATCTAAAACTGAGAGGTCCGGAGACCGTGGTTGCCATCGAATAGATCCGTGCGTGGCTATAAATCGATTAGGAAAGTGCTGTTCCAACCAGTGTTGTATCACGTGAGAGTTGTGAGCCGGAGCTCCATCTTGTTGGAAATAGATGTCATTTACTTAAACCAAGGGAATATCTTCCATAATAGTCATTGCTTTTTCTTGAAGGATTTGTATGTATCTATCAGAATTCAAATTTCCTTGGTAAATACAATATTCAATTCTTCTTCCCAAAATGAAACAAGAAACATTGAATCCAAACCTTCCCTGGCGTTCCCTGGGAAAAATAACGTGTTCATTTTCCTGGCTCCAAAACCTTGAGTTATTCCTATTGAGGATACCCGCACTGGTAAAATGGGCTTCGTTCGACCAAATGATCTTCCTTTTAAAATTATTCTGCCTTTTACACATATTGAGAAACCAGTTACAAAACTCCACTCTCCGCTCAGGATGGCCAGGATGAAGATGATTGTGCACAAGTTTATACTTGTAAGGTTTGAATTTGTCGTTTCAATATTTTTTCGACTTTTGTTTTGGATAATCCGATATTTTCTTCTATTTGCCTGTAATATGTCCCTGGGGTATTTTCAACTGATGCCAAAACATTTATTTCAGCTACTTCATTATCTATACTATAATTTTTTGGCCTAGGTTTATTAAATGACCCATATTGAATTAGATTGTTTTGTATTTTACGAAATATGCGCCTATCAGGCTGTCTTCTTTCAGGATATCTATATAGAAATCAAGAAAAAAGTCAAATTTGAAAAAAATATTATTCGTTCTTCTAACGTACCTATTTAGATAAAGCTCCGCCGCCTCATTGACGTCTTCGTTGGATAATATGAAACATCTATTCATATCATACTTTTCAAAATGTTCAAAATTTTGGTTTTGTGCCATATTTTTTAGATAAATGATAACGATAATCTAGGAACTAGCATTAAAAAATTCAATAGTAATCATTTGACGTTGATTAATTTGACTGTCATTAATTTTAACCAAAGCCGCCTATGTTAAAAAGTAAATAATTGCATGTTTTCATGCTGTTTATAAAAATAAGTTTCGACTATATTATATTTTTAGAAAGCTCTCAGTGTGGCAAATAATATGACGAAAAAATATACGGGGTGTTCCATTTAAAAAAGTGCAACTTTGGCTAATATCTGAAAGAAAGTAAATCCGAGAAAAATTTCAAGTACGCCACTGTATTCTGCGTAAAAAGTTCTATAAGGGCCGGTTTTTATATTTTCGATAAGTTATCAGATACCTGAGATACAAGGGGTAACCGAAAATACAACTTTTTTAAAATCACCCTGTAGCGAAGAAAGTAAGGGGGCTAAAAAGTAGCATGGTGTCGCGAAAACCGCATCTTTGTAACTTCACTCATAAGCGAGAAACCCCGTAAAACACACGAAAATAGGAGACCCTGTACTGGCCGCTGTCTAGTTGACTGCTGGTGCGCGCTCATCCACTGGATGTATGGAAATACTTGGTCGCGCTGCCGCTGGGCCGCGTGCGCACCGCCACAGATCTCGCTGGCCGTCGCGACTCTCTGGCCGTCGCTGCCATTGGCAGTCAGGTGCGCGGTCTACATTTGAAGGCAGTGTAATGATTTGGTCGTCGCGACCAGGTCGCGCGACTTGGCCGCTAGTGCGCGGGGGCTCTAAGATAGGACGACAGTTTACTAAATTTATAACAATAAAATGACATACGTGGCACAAAAAAGACACATAATTTGGTATTTTATTAAAAAATACTTATTAGTATAAGAGACATTTTTTACCTGAAAATATATTAATAGTATTTTAAATACATCCAAGTAAGGTTTTGCGATAAAAAGTTCTTTTATAAAGTTTTAATAAAATTAAAAAAAAATAAATTTATTATTAAGTTGCTTTAAACCAACTTTTATACTTAGTTAAAAAAAATATGTATTAAAAATTAAAATTAAACCATTTTGTCTTTCCTTATTACCTGTTTTATCTTTAATACATTTTTAATAGGTCTATTCTGTGAATTATAACCAGAGATTGAGATTTAAAAGACCTTGTTGGTCTCTACTAAAGAGATAATTAAAATAAATATTTGTTTAAAAAATTATCAAGCAAAAAGTAAATATATACGATTTTTAGCTGACGGTAGATAATCAAAGAGGGTTTAATGTTTAAAAATTTATATACCAGGAGTTTAAATTAGAATTGATGTACAAGAAATAAGTAAATTTTTAATTATTAATAAAAATCATATTTTAAATTAGAAACACACAAGTTATTTGTAAAAAAAAACTTACAGTCAAGTGAAGACATGCGTGTGTATTTTTACAGTGGGTGATAGAAGGTGATGAAAACTTTAATTTTAGTATTTCAGCCTTTTATATTATGTTTTTATTATTTGTCAAACATATTTAATTTTAAGAAATATTTCTATAGTAAGTTACTAAGGTTTGGTAATAATTATTTTAACGATAACCTAAAAATTATTTTTGCCCAAAACAAAATATCTTTATATGTTGGGTAACAACAACAGTTTTTAGGGTTTCCTAATAACATTGGATTTCTCTGCCAAGTGGTAATAACATCTTGAATAAATGGTAGTTTGAAACTTAAATTTTTATGGATGAAAATGTTCGATTTTTGTGGGCGCCTTTAATTATTTTTTTATTTGTATTAACTTCATTAAGGTCAATAATCACTTTTTTTTATACGGCATCGATGCAAGCTATGTGCAAACAGGGCCGCCGCCAGAAAAAAATGTATGGAGGGGGCCAAAAAGTGTAAGTCAGTTTACTAGTCTAGAATTAATTGAATTAAAAACACATGTACCACAACTTTAATTCTAAATAATAATAATCATACTCATTTAAATTTCTAGGCGATATTGTAAAATTTAAGGATTTAAACATTAATTGTTTTATTTTAAGTAATTTTTAAAAACCCAGGGGGGGTCAACGGACATCAAGTGCCAATCAAGTTTTGTATAATAAAGGAAAATATTTTCATTTGAGATTTTTTTTTACTTTGTGCATAGAGCACACTAAACCTGAGGCATAAAGTTATATTTTTTGTTTATAAATTTTAGCAAAATTATCCCAAAATCATTTTAATGTTTATTCATAAAACTAACATATACTAGTATTGCTTTTGTATTCATAAATATTTAGCACGTTAAATGCTCTTAACATTTGTCTTTGTCATATTTTTACACAATAAAATTAATAAAAACTCAACAACGTGTCAGTCGCGTCTCGTGGTTTATCTAACAGGGGTTCAACATGCAAAAGCAAAAAATAACCTATATACGTATGATCAGAGTGGGCATAGGACCATTTTTTATTTATAGGTCAAAATGGTTTTTAATCAAGATTATAAAAGAGTAGAATCTCGATAAGCTAAAGCTCAAGGAAAGGTTAAAAATTTTCAGTTATCGAGTTTTTTACTTATGGAGAGTTGAAGTTAGCGAGGTTAAAAAAATTCAAATGTTGACTTAACGAGCTTAAGTTAATGGATATGTTAGCATATTCAATTTTTGTTTCATTTTTCGTTTCCTTTATTATCATTTAGTTGTACACGTGTATTAAAAAGCTATTTTAGTAAAAGACTAATAGAGTTTTAAAGAAAACCTTTTGTTTGTATACCTATTTACGATGAGTCACTAATAAAGACTTTAAGTTATGGAGGTCATCCAGGGTACTACTTTAAGTTATCAAGGGCCCATGGTTAAATTATTTGTTTAACTTATAAAGGTTTTGAATTTTAAGTACTGGAGGTTTTCTACTTTAAAGGAAAGGAAACACAAAAAAATTTTAGGTTGCCGAGGTTTTAATGTTATCGAGGTTTGACTCATCGAGGTTTTACTGTATAAGCAAATACATACCCAGCCTATTTTTTGTTTTCTGTTTTAGTCAGCAAGCTACTTTTTTATTTGAGTGTAAAATTTCACCTTTTGACATTATATGACGCGTTTTCATAACCATTTCATTAGGCTTGCGAATTGTTTCAGCATAAGTCTTGTTAAAATATGACAAAATATTTGTTTTCCCAGAGGTTTAAAACTAACTAGATAGTCTTTATGCTTGGCACTATTTTTGTGCGTTTTTACTGCAGGAGAAAAATGCTTTAGATCATTGACACTGTTTTTAGCCAACCGATCTTAACCCCCAAATAATAAGCAGATGAAACAAACATGAGACTTTTTCTCCTCACATCCATAAACCCATAAATTTTTGTCATAAAAGTGGTTGTCAAATTTATGGGAAAATGATTGCTAACTTTTATATTTTGCTCGTTAGTGCGCAATGTTTAGTGGTGGCATTGGACATCCATTATTTTAAAAACCAGTTTTTGTTTTAAACCAATGAGAAATTTAAACTCTTTTGTAAAATTAAATAACAACTAGTTCGTAAGAAAACCAACTTATTAATTACAAGAAAATATTAAATTAAATTGCTGTGTCTTCACTCCCCATGAAAACGGTCTGATATTGCTAGGAAAATGTTAATCTTGGCACTTTCGCACTATAAAAAGTTGCCGACAGACTCTGCTGTCGACTAAATATGAACTGGAAAACAGTGGGTGCAAATTAAGGTTTAGACGTCCTGAAAAATGACTATTGCTGATTAAGACACAACAAATAGAATAACTGTACACAAGTTTTTATTTACAAAAAAATATACCATTCACTACTTCACAAAATAAAGTGTCATACGCCAAGGGGGTTATATTATATTACCGTAGAACAACTATTATTTTCTATCAAAAAAGTAAAAGAACATTTTGGCATCTGCTCAAAATGCCAGATAATAAAAGTTTGTATCGTAATAAAAAAGAAAACTTTTCGACAGAAAGCAAACTTACATGGCCAGACAAACTATCGTACTGAAAACTCTCCGGTCTACTCTTTCGTCGACGCACCAGGCTGGCGATCCGATCCCCCTTCTTCACTTCGCCGACGGTACAAGCGCTTGTTTTCTGGCGCGCAAAGCACGGAGTTTTGATTGGATGCGCTACTTTATTACTGTTTAATACAATCGCGGCGTGCTTTATTGTACCCGCTTTCCTCGAATTGTTTCATTTAGCTTGGTAAAGAGGTGTTTCAAGAGTAAGTTAAATCTGTTTGTCGAGGTGCGCTTTAAATTTATTAAAGCAGTGTTGTCACGATTATTTGAGAATTTAACTGATTAAAATTAAATTTTTCATATTTTATAAAAGATAAAAAAGGAATGTAAGAGTACTTATGGCTATGGAAAAATAGCATTTACAATGTAAGACATGTTTCTGCAACAGATATAATTCATTGTTTTTAACGCGAAGGCGAGAATAAACACATGAACATTAGCTGATAGGCAAAAATGAAGGAGCCCAAAGCAAGCAGCAGCGTCGTCGTGTTGTCATGACAACCACGACGTATGTTGCTTGTTATAGGCTTTAGCGCCCACGGATGGATTTTCGAGAGACCAGCCGCACATTAAGCGAGATATGATTTAACGGTTTAGTACGAGGGCTGCCCGATAAGAACGTGCAGTATGATTTGACAATTAACGAAATCTTTAACGTTCTACTTTCTGGCTTGTAAATTTGTTTATCTTATACTTTTTTCATTTAAAAGCGTGAATAAACCTGTCAGCTTACAGTTTTCAAAGCACATTATCTTTTGTTTAGTTGTATTACAAAAACGAAATGGAATAAACGTAAGTTTAATATTTCTTATATTGAATGTTAACTAACGCATAATAAATACAAGCAAATGGTATGGATTTATACACCTTGAAACATACATACATATAACTAAGTTACCTGCACCAATAATATAAAAAGAAATAAAAACAATTATTTTATTTTGGAAAAGCGATTTTTTCCTTTTCTTGATATGTTTTGGTAAAAAGTATATTATTAAAGATAGTTGATTATTAGTTTACGTTAAATTTCAGGTCTTGTCTGGATAAGGTTACATTGACATTAAGGGGATGTGGAAGTGTCAAGGTAGTAGTTAATCGTATAGCGAGGGTGGTGGCACTTCAGCGTTGTCTAAAAAGTTCTGTGAAAGGCAGTATCTGCGTGTTTCGGTACCTGGACAACGTTAATGGAACTGGGACTGAAAAAGTGGACTAAACATTTTAAAACTCGTCACTCACGATCCTAAAGACTTAGGCTTCATGCTTCATAAATACACGGTTCTTAATAATAATTTCATAATATACTACCAAATATCGACATCTGTATTTTTCTTTGATTGCTTATAACAAAAAATACATAAATGGTATAGAAATTAAAATTTTATACTTAATTTGCAACCTAAAAAATTAAAGTATAATGCTTCAATTTAATTTAAGCTCTATTAAGCACCAAAATATTTCGTATATAATTATATATTAAAATTCACTAAATGGAACAAATACTTAGCTTATATAATTATTAAGATTAATAACAGTTTTACAAAGATTTTCTTGTAGTAAGATCCGATTTTAACACTGAACAAACAGCAGCCATTAAAAATAAATTTAAAAAATTACCTTATTCTGCTTAAACCTTTTTTAAAAACTGCTGCGAAAATTTATAGCTAAACCCTAAAGAGTCACGCCTAACTAGCGATGGAAAACTTCCGGAGATATATGTTTGAAAATATATAGAAATATTGTATATATTGAAAATAAAGATATAAAAACTACAAAACATAAAAAAACTAAATAATCAATAAAATTTTATCATAGTTGATACCATAATTGGTCAGAATTGGCCGGATATTCATGACAGCGTAGCTCGAGTGATGTTAAGAACAATTCCAAAGTATTCAAAACCAGAAAAAATATCTGGCTTAAAATCTTAGTTTAAATGGTATTTGGTAAGACAGTTGCGCGAATAAAACAAAGTTAAAATCAAAATAATTATTAATTAGCAATATAAAATACAGTAGCTACTGGAGGTAACAATGGACGACACAATTGATAAAACCGTAAACTTACCGATTTTTATTGCCAGTAACTTTTTTCCTTCTATCCAAAAGCAAATTTCGATTTTTGGCAGTTGCGCGAATAAAACAAAGTTAAAATCAAAATAGTAATTAATTAGCAATATAAAATACAGTAGCTACCGGAAGTAACAATGGACGACACAATTGATAAAACCGTAAACTTACCGATTTTTATTGCCAGCAACTTTTTTCCTTCTATCCAAAAGCAAATTTCGATTTTTGGCATTTCAAATGGGGTGGAATTGCCATTCAAAAGTTAAAACGCAAAAATACATTATTATAAATAAAAATTTAGGTATTAACAATACAAAGGAAATAGTAAATTTTTTTAAAAAATAATTACACACATATCATCATCAATATTCACACCTTGAATATTGTATTTAGCATCAATGCCGTCTTCATGGGGCTGCAATTAAACTTCTTCTAAAGTAAACAATATTCAACAAGCAATAATCGGTAAATCTCCAAAATCGAGATTTTATTATTCGTAATCGTAATAACATACGTTCTTTTTCGGAAATTATTTTTTAAGTTTAAAATTTTAACTGCACAAAAGTATGAGAAATATACAGGGCGCCATGATAAGGTCGTCCTCCGACGAAATCTCAAGAACCCATTATCGGATAGCTTTCAGAAAAAAATATTTACGATGAAACCGGCCTAAAAAAAAATGCTTGACTGGAGGGCGTGAAACTACAAACAAAGATTAAAACACGAATTATTTAAAAATATGCCATATTAACTTATGTCGTTAATAGTTTTCTTAAAAACTGTGAAATATTAAGAAACTTTTTCGCCCCATTGTTTATCTGACAACTTAAAATAGGAAAGAATACGGGTAATGCGGTTTTTTGGCAATAAATCGAAAACTTATTAAGATATCTAACTGCGATTTTTTAACATGTTTTATGATCTTTTTAATGGACCTATAATAATAATAATACCATTGCATTGAAATTTATAACATTGACACAAACCAGTCTCTAGAGATAAAACAAAAAAAAAAAAAATAAATTAAATATACTAATATTTTATCCTACAACCTGATAAAAGCTCTTTCAAAGAATATCTAGTTCTAATCTAAGCCGAAGAAAAGTGTTTTATTATTTTTTTAATGTACATTTGTTTCCTTATTTTACATAGTATATGAGAAAACTATCAACGACATAATCTATTATGGCATATTTGTAAACCATCAGTGTCTTTAATTTCGTTCTTAGTTTTAGGCCCTCTAGTGGTGGAATTAGAAAGTTAAAAATAATTTCTAGCATTTTCTTATGGCGGGTTTTTTTTTTTCTCTACAGGACGACCCTATCAGGACATCCTGTATAAAAATCTTTGTTTTGATAATTTAAAACGTATATATATATATATATATATATATATATATATATATATATTATATATATATATATATATATATATATATATATATATATATATATATATATATATATATATATATATATATATATATATATATATATATATATATATATATATATATATATATATATATATATATATATATATATATATATATATATATATATATATATATATATATATATATAGATATATATATATATATATATATATATATATATATATATATATATATATATATATATATATATATATATATATATATATATATATATATATATATATATATATATATATATATATATATATATATATATATATATATATATATATATAATATATAGATATATATATATAGATATATATATATATATATATATATATATATATATATATATATATATATATATATATATATATATTTTTTTTTTTTGATATTTCCAATATTTCCGCAACACGTTTGAAATTTTTTTCATTTACAACACTACATCTAACTTTTAAATTATCAGTTTTAATTTTCCTTTTTTATTAATTACTAAGGATAGTAAGTAAGTAAGTAAGTAATTAAGTAAGGATAGTCAGGTCTTATCGGTTACTATCGCAAATTGGCAAACAGATGCGGTTCATTTCATACCCATTACTTTCTTTCTTAATATCAAACGTAAGTAGACCACAAACTCAAAGATCCCAAAAACAGAGGAAACCCTATTTTTCGAACCAATAAAGGAAGAAGTCTAGTTTAAATTTCCTAAGAGCTTTCTGTGACTTGTTTAATCTGTATTTTCTATTGACACATTAATGAGGTTGCCTACGCTAATTAGTTTTAAAAGACACACCTAATTTTCAACTTTCGTGCAGTTAAGTCGTCACGTCAGTACTTTAAGCTTTCAAATTTATCACTGCAAAACTTTACTAATTGCAAGTAGTATTTATTGCAAATAGATTGTTTTAAAAAAGGTTTTTGTTCGGTAAACACGATTTATGTTAAGTTTTATAGTGGTTCAAAGCAGGAAAAATAAGCGATAAAATAATAAATTAGTTTGTTTTTTAACTTTTTAAATTGTTTAGGAAAAAAAAACCTAATAATAATATATTATTTGTAGTTTAAAATATATATGGTATACCGGTGACTCAGCAAATATTAACTGCTAATAATATTTTTATTTACAAAGATATTATTTTTTAAATCCAGAGAACTTCTACAAGTCCTTCTCTAGGACTTACTGATTTTTTCTTGTCACTTCTAGTTTAACCTAAATTAACAAAAATTATTTTTTTAATACCACCCTGTATATTTTCTAGCCTGTCAGATTTGCCCTTAAATTCTCTTTTGAACCACATGTCACAATGAAACCTTTACCTAAAAGATGGCGTCAAAAAAGCATTTAGTACTTTAGTGAGCCATAGTATACAGCGTGGACCATAGTAAAGCATAGTATGTTGTGAGTAAGAAAAAAAGGAGGATTTTTTACAGATTGTTTTATATTCTTTTGGCCTGCTTAATGTCGGTCTAGGAAAACTAGCTTTTTTATATATCGAAAAAAACTCATAAACCAACACGCAATATTTTGGAAAATAAAATAGGATCAGCATATTTATGTCGGTTTCGTTAGACACAATCACTATCCATTAATTTGCTTTAAAAATAATAATTACATTTTTTTCATGATAACTGAATTCAGGGGTTATGTAAAAAATGTTGGTATTATGGTTGAATTAAATCAGTGATATTGATCATACTTAGCAAAAACCGATGGATAAATAATTATTTCACAGAATACTGAAATAAAAACATGCTCTTTCTATTCAATATCAGCCCCAGTTGACATCAATTAGAATACTATCTGTTTTATTAAGTGGAGGGTCTGGAGAATTCGACCTCAGAATCAGAATAATAGATAAAATACTAGAATGTTTACCTATTCTTTTGTTGCTTATTTTTTAGACTTATAGAAATGTTGAGAAAGAGATTCCACTGTTTTTCCAGGGTTTTTGGGGTAGCTGATTACGATGAAAGGGTCGGTTAACCTCCATCACGTCAGGTTCAAGGTCACTGGAAGGTCAAGTGAAAAAAAAAATCATTGGAATAATCTAGAAAAGTTCATGCATATGTTTTTAAGGTCGCTGAGTCTGAATCCGGCGTTAATTTACACTTTGGATCTATTTATATGCATAATTTTTTCTTCACTTGACCTTTAAATGACCATAAACCTGACCTTATAAAGGTTAATTAACCTTAAAGTCTGATTCGCCGACCTCGAAAACATACATACGAATTTTTGCAGATTTTTCGAATCGTACCTAACATTTAATCCCAAAAACACTTCAAAATAACTTTAAAATAACTTTGGATGACCTCTAGGTAAGATGTAAATAGACGCCGGATTCGGGTTCAGGAATCTCGAAAACATATGTTTGAATTTTTTCAATGGTTTTCTTCTTCACTTTCTCTGACCTTAAACCTAACGTGATAAAGGTAAACCGCTCTTAGTGTAATCAGCGATCCCAAAAACCCTAGTAGCACCTAACCGCTTTCGAGGTTCCCGCGTAGATCAAATGTTTACCTGTTTTATCTTAAAAAAAAATATGTTGTAGTCTAGAAATATTACTGTAGTTTTTAAAGACGTCGATGTATTGGCTCTTCCGCTTTTATCCTAGGGGTAGATGCCACCCCTACTCCGGGGGTTAAAATTATTTTTTCAAAAATAAGCCTGAAACTCGATAAAAGGGACTAATTATAAGCAACTTTTGTTCTATAATTTTCTTTTAATAAGTTAATATATTTTGACTGATTGCCGATTTAAAATGTTAATTTTTCATAAAAAAGCATGTTTTGAAACGGTTTTTTACAAATAACTATACAACTTTACGTTTTTCCAAAAAAGTATTTTAACCAAAATAAAAGCTAATAAAAGAACAAAGACATTGTTTTTTTTTTAAATTTAGGTTGAATATAAGGGGACTTATAGCTACTTAAAAATATTATTTTTTTACTGAATTTGTGTTATTAATTTTGTAAGAAAAGTATAATGAATCATATCGAGCACTTGTCAGCGCATCTCGAGCGAATCCGTTATGAATCCTTCATCAAGGCCACTACTAAAATAGTGCAGTTAATAAAAATATTCGTCCAGTTGACTGCGGATGGGTTAATATTAAAGAATCTAACAGCCAATTAAAAATGCAAATCCACCTGCACCAGATGAACTATTTAAAATTATGTTTTGCAACTGCAAAAAGGGCTGCTGTGGTTTTTGCGGTTGCCGTAGAATTGTACTATTTTTTAATGCAACATGTGGATCATGCAGCGGGACAAATGACAGAATTGTCCTCCAATTGACCAGGAAGAAGAGGTTGATTTTGATAGTAGTTCTGACAAAGAATAGTTTTAAAATTTTTATCAGTTTTTAAAGGAAAGAGTAGTTTTTAAGGGTTAAATTTTACAATGAATAAATACATTTTTTTTAAATCAGACAATAAGATTTTCAGTCATAAAATCATTACGGAAATGATTTAAGCTGATTTTTTTTATAAATTTTAGAATGAGGGGTGGTTTTTAAGGGTTAAAATTTTACAATAAATAAATAAATAAATTAAAAGAAGTAGTTTTTAAGAGATAAAAAATTGTAGTAAACTAATAAATTTTATCAAAAGCAGTAAACAAAATTTTAGTGTAATATTAATATTTTAGGAAGACAAAAAACATTTTCTCATAATTTCAGACTTAGGGGGTAGTCTCTAAGGGTTCAAAAATTAATGAAAATGATAAACCATGCTTCAAAATTTTACAAAATATATATTCCACTCAACTAAATAAGATTTCCACGGATTGAATGCTTTAATTTGCATTTTTTTATTTTTTTTTGCAAAAGGGGTGGATCTTTTTCCCAAAATGCAAGAAGCGCATGTCATTTTTAAAGTTAAAGATAAAATAAGCTTGGTTTCAAATTTTCATGGAAATCCATAAGGGTTCAAAAAATTCGGAGGTTATAACCTATTTTTGCCTTTAGTGTCTGTACTAATACCTGTCCTTAATAATTTATTTCATTATTAAATAAAGAGCAACGAATTTTACTAAAAAACTTTTTAATATATCTTAATAACAATGTATTCTAACTGGTTTTATAATATTTCATTTAACGTAATTGGATTCCGAGCTCTTCGTATTGGTTTACTGAAACTTATTTAAAAAAAAATGTTTTTTGATGAGATTTTAAAGGTAAACGTCACATTGTGAGAGATCGTTAAAAAAAGGAATTTTTTGGTGAATTTATTAGGCCATTAGAACATACAAGGTAATGTGTAAAAAAAGAAATTTTAGTTTTTTTTTTCGGTTAGGCCGGAAGTCACAAAAATAAACTATTAAATCCTAAAAGGGGACGACTATTCTCATGCATATAGGGCCACTTTAAATTTAAAAATAATACCTTTGAAAGAAAGAATGTTATTGGCTGTTATATATCCCCTGGCTCACTCGGTATAATAAAAAAAATGCTTTAATCACATTAAACAGAGAAAGAAACCTAAATTTAAATTAAGTATTTTTTTTTACTTTAATCTAGAAATAATATTATTAAATAACAAAAAAAGCTAAATATAACTTG
This sequence comes from Listronotus oregonensis, assembly GCA_019359885.1. NCBI lineage: Eukaryota > Metazoa > Arthropoda > Insecta > Coleoptera > Curculionidae > Listronotus > Listronotus oregonensis. Next base: position 17,808 of record JAHBCN010007473.1, on the reverse strand, counting down.
TAGTTAAATACACGATGAAATTAGTATTTTAAAAATACCGTGTAAATAATTTAAAAAATAAATTTTATGTTTGTGCTATGGTACAAAAACAGTTTTATTATGAATTTTAAACAAGAAAATATAAATATAAAGGAAAGAAATAGGGGGTCATATACATAAAAGTCGGTAAATTCTTTTACTAGCAAAATTTAAAACATACGCTTTATATTTTATAAATACAAAAGTAAGTAAATGTATTTGCTTACAACCGTATAATAAGCATAAGCATAAAGTTACATTTAAGTATTTTTTTAACTTGTTATGAATAAAACATAGCTTTTGCTTAGTACCCTTAACATATCTTTAAAAATATTTGAGTTTACTTAGTATCAGATACGCCTTTCCGTAGCGGGTCATAAAATGGCTAGTTTCGTAAATTTACGTGCACCAAAGCAATACAAATGACAAAAAGAACCCAGTAGGCGAGATATGAAATCACGTTTTAAAGAATTAACGTATTTTTAAGACAAAATATAACGTGATACGCCAATGGGGCGTATCAGTAACTTAAATCAATATCTACATATACACAATTTTTAAAGAGTATACTTTTTCCTTTGCAAATTTTTGAAAGTCAATTTTACTTCAAAATTATCAAAGAAAGAAAAAAGTTCGAAATTACCCTCTAAATAGGCACTGATAGCTTAAGAATCAATTTGTCAAGAGTTAAGGTATGTTTCCTTCCACGCGGCTGCCGCATGCGGCTAACGCACTACGTTAGCCGCAAAGCACTCCTACTCATGTTTTTAAATGTGCCTGGTTTGTTCCGAGCGGCCGTCGTATGCATCCGCTGTCAACCACTGCGATTAATGCGACTGAACTGCTGAAGAAGCAATGTAGTCGCAGTCGTGTGTGCGTCTGATATTTTGTTTGTGTTGTTTTATGTGGAATGTCCGGTGTTTTTTTTTAATTATTGAAAGTTAAAACTTAATTTTTTAAATGAGGTACTGGATTTTTTATTACGTATTTTAAGAGCTTTTAAGATCCCAAATCCAATGATGTTTCGCACTTATTCGAAAAAATCAGTTTAATGTTTTCCCAAGATCCTGCAAAAATATATTGTTTAACTCTCTCTAACATATGGTTTCTTATGAAATTTTCCATTAATATAAATTTTTCAAATAAGTGCAATACATTATTGGTTTTGGGAACTTAATAGCTCCTAAAATACATAATAAAAAAATCCAGGGCCGTATTAAAAAAAAAACAGTTGATGATGGCAGCTCAAAGACGAAACGTCGGTGTATAAATCTAATAACACTATCTTGTCGAACAGAAAAAGTAGCAATGGAAATGTAAAAGTTATTTTGTTACATCCATTCAAATAAAGTCATAAAAAAGTAAAAACGAAATCGCGAATAATCGGCTTTTTCCAAAAGTATGTATTCGAAATTTTTAAAGTTCTAAGGAGCATTTTGATTAGCATCAAATTGCGCAACTTTGCCTTTATTTAACCGACCTCGTATCTCCTCAAGTTTCCGAGATCTTAATGACAAGACTCGAATTTGGCACCCTGTACAGATTTACCTTAATACAATGGTTAATTTTTCCTCTGGGGTTATCGGATATTCGACTCTGTTGTATGGGTCGGACTTTATATCGTCCTTTATTAAGTCAAGAATAAAACTAAACTGTGCTTTATTCAGTCTAAAATATTTTCTAAATTTTACTTCATCCTGTTGCTAATATCGATTTATTAATGTAGTATAACAACCCTTATCGCGTCTTTGCTGAAATATTGGATATATATTGCTATGTTTCAGCTTGGCTAATTGTAATAGTATTTCATCATCCTCTTTTTTTTCTAACAATAAATGTATTGCTAGATCATCCATCACGACTCTTATCAAAGATTATTCCCTTTACACTAAGAATTTTGCTATCGCGAGTTTGAGCCGTGGTCCTAAGAAACCACCTGATTAAACGGCGGCCGCATGCGTTAGTCGCATTGCGTTAGTCGTATGCGACGGCCGCGTGGAAGGAACCACAACTTTAGGAAATCTAAAACATAACTTATTATCTTCTGACAATACCAGATGTTTAAAATTTTATTAATGGCTTAATTTTACGAAATGCGAGAAAAAAATAACAAAACTTGCCCTTGAAATGGGCGCAAAAATTCACTTGAATCCAGCAAGAACAATTATTTATATTTCACTAAAAACCTAAATCGCCTCCCGGAGTCTATGAGGCGTAAGTATGTAACAAAATAGAAACGTCATGTCTTCGTATTTTGGTTCAGTTTAAGAGACGTTGCCCCCTAAAAATTGCTCTTCTTTTAGCCAAGTGAAGTAAAGTTTTTATATTTCAATAAAAACAGCTGTATTAAAACGCCCATTAATAAAATTCAAAAAATTAATTCGGAATCCTGTATACTTTTTCCAAAATAAGCAAAAGTTTTTAAAATACGTTTAGATAAAGTTTAAGGGTCTTTTATTAATAAGCTTAAACTAATTAAAAACTATGGTACAAGCCAATTTAATGAGTGTATTAAATTTGACCCTTAAGGATAAAATATTGAAAGTACACGATATATAAAGTCGCATGACCTGTGAAAGTTTTGTAATTCATTGCCCAAAGCGCTGTCGGAATTTAGAAATATTTAAATATTTTCGGAAATTTTACAAAAACCAAAGATTATTTAATAATTCTGAGTTTTTATAACTTTTCAATATGGGAGTTTAACAACTTTTGTCTGTAATCCTGTGTTTCTTTGATGTCTTTAAAGAATGTTATATGAAAACTATTGTTTAAAATATTTTTTAATTTACTTGTGTGTCTAATACTCCATTTTACTTTTAACTTTAATTTAAAATCCTACTTTTTTACTAGCTTACATATTTTTTGCCGTTGTACGTCAAACTTTCTGTTCGAGAGAACGGAGATCGTTATAAGAAGCAGACATTATCGGCGAGACAAGGACATTCTCTGGTTCAGTTTTGAGCCGTTGAGCGAGTGAAAAATCAGTCTGTCTTTGGTCCTAATAATGTATTTAATAAAGCTTTAAAAAAGCAGTGCTTACTAAAAAAATGGATAGCAGAACATATTTTTTTAGTGTAAAACATTACTGCTTTTGTGAGATAAGCGAATCAGTCTGTTGAGCGTTTTATTTTTTAAAAAAAGTAGTACCTTTGGTTCAATTAAAAGTACAGTTCATAAAAGACATTAAAAATTTTAGTATCAATTAAGGTTATACCATAATATTATCAAAAGTTAATACTTAAAAGCCCTTTGCGGGATTGTATCATGTACATAAAGGTTGAAACCTAATAGTGGTAAAAAAATCAGTATGACCAATAAATGTTCTAAGGCTAAAGGGCAATGCATTTTATCTAACTTTAGTTACAAATGCAATTTCTTGGGGTATATAGCAAGTGATTGATTTTATTATTTATGTTCCAGTCGTTAGATTTTTTTTCCTTTAACCGCCACCAAAGCTAATGAAATTTGGCATAATAACAGATTTTGAGGTGATCGAAAAATAAAAGAATCTTTGCTAAGAAGTGTCGGAAAGAGGATGAAACTACCCCTAAATTTTTAAACTGATTTTTACTCATGAAGGGATAGTTGTATCTTAAAAATATTGCTGCCATTTAAAAAAACGAAGTTTAAAAAATTTTCACCCCTTAAGTATCACGAGAGAGCAAACTGATTATTTAAACATTTTCCGACTGTTTCCCAACTGAATTTGAATTTTTGCTATTACTTACAAGAATCTCCTGAAGAGTAATATACCAAACGAAAGAACAAGTATAAACTTCCATTTCTTGCACAGTTATACAAGCAATATATGCTTGTAGCTTGAAAATTATAGCTACTTAAGGGTTAGATACATTTTTTTAGTCATGTGTTTATTATCCCTACCATTTGGGTGGACAGGACTTACTTCTTCTCTATGTTATGAGCTTTGCGACTTGTCAACTTTTTTGACCGTCTCATCATATTAATTAACACATTAGATTTCGAGCGTTGTTAACATTATAAGCAACATGTTAAAAGTATCATTTTAAAGGGGAGGGTTAGATCTTTAAGAAAATATGTCTACATTCTTTAATATACTCAATAAATTCAAATAATTCGAGGTAAAACAAGAATTTATAAGAAATCGTATCATCTTGAAAAATGACACAGGATATCGGCCAGAGTGGTCTCGAAACTTTTCCCTTATACTTTTCGGAAAGAGCAAAGCCCCAGCATCAAAATGCATGTGCTTGAATTTCCCGGGGATGCTCCTGGAACGGCTACTTCAACTTGAAATATCGGGTAAATCTTAGGAAAAAAGTTCGTATCTCCTGTAGACCCAGGCGGCTATGTTGGATTGTGCGCAGAGCAGGCAAAAAAAGCGTCTTATTTGCACAGTCGGCATGCTCGGTGTATTTACAAGGGTATTTACTTTTACCGGTGTTGAATAATTTTTTTTGGAAGTGTTTATTTATATACCTGCCAATAGTCGACAGAAAAATAAAAGAAATAGGAAATATTTCAATAAACACTGGGCAGGAAAAGCAACGTGTCATCATGGCACAGTCGGCTTGTTGGGGTGTTTATAGGCCAGATAGTGTAAAAGTTAGTTTTCACAGTGTTTACCTGCCAATTTGATGTTACAATTACAAATTACGTTTTGCTTATTGATATCGGGCTAGCTTTGAGCCCCAAACAGACCATTTAGCAACATATTGTTAATAACAATTGACCATCAACTGGTCGTATGAACTCAAAAATTGAGATCAGCTACCAAATAAAAATAAAGAATACCGAAGTCCAACTCGATATCTCAAAAATCTATAAAATATCAGCGCCGTACGTATTGGAGCCCATCTGCTTCCTTTCTAGCTACGAGCCTGGTCATAACTCATTCATCATGCTGATTCTTTTATCGCACTTGTAAAGTCCACTCTAAGAGGGATTAGAACTTTTTTTCTGTTTATTTTTTCCGCTTTTAAAGGATATTACACATGTTTCCATGTTAAGGGTATAATTTACAAAGTACCTACTTTCTTTAAATTTTAATTTTGTCTTCTTACTGTGCCATACTCAGAGTGTAGGCAGGCGCACATATCTGTCTTGCGTACCAACTGCTTTTACAAAGATATTTGCAACCACCAGCTTAACGCACCTTTCGAAGTACAGGTGATGGAGCGTACTAGGCAGAAACACTACACAATTGTTTGCTATTGCCTTCTGTAGAGTGAGGAGCTATAAAAAAGTCCGATTGACAATGCGGGAATCGAACCCGGGTTTCAACGGTGAGAGGCTTGCTTACAAATAGCTTTATTCATTAACTTAACTATTTACAAAACATCTTAATTGCTACAATATGTACAATATAAGTTTATCTATAAATGCCTTGTTTAGACTTTGAGGATGGAAAAAAAGATCAGAGAACTGGGCGCGGGCAGTTGTTCGCCCTGGGTAGCGTAAGATGCAAGGCTTTACTGGCTTAGAGCCAGCCAAGTGATCTTTTCTTCTCGATTATTCGTTACACAAGCTTGAAAGAAATATGTTTCGTTAAGGTTGTATTAATATATTTTATATTTATGTATCTCAAAAAGAAAATAATAAAAAACCTACTCGACGGTGAGCGGCTGGTACACTGCCACTATACCAGCTCGACCATAATTTAAATAGTCGTCGTAATTTTTTTAATGTGAAATATGTATTAAAATATTGATAAAAAAAATATTTTTTAACAAATTCTAGTTTTCATAAACCATTTTATTTAGTACTTACGCTGTACATCCGTTCCTACTTAAAACGGATGGCTAGCAACTAGTAAGCACAGTCAATAGAATCAGAGGCCTTGTCCACTCAACACCCAACAAATGAGCAAAATACAAACTTCACAAAAAATTTAAAAGTTGTTTTTCCGCTAATTGAAAATACTTGCTTACACGTTACTAATTCTCTAGATAAAATCTAACAAAAAACATAAATGTTAGATAAAGACTTTTTATGTTTTTTTTTATAAATAAATGAAATATATCAGTCAAATACAAATACAATTTAAATTGGATTACAAGGACTCAACTTAACAGCCAAAACTTTTGCATAAAAATACATTTTCTGCCACGTTATTTTTCTTTTCCGGCATCTTAAAAATCTTTCCTCGAATAAAGAGCTTTGAGTTTTACGATAATTAAATCTTGTTACTTTTTAAAAGCGTGTTTTAAGACATTTTTTTTGTTCACCGAAAAAAAGTTTTAATGTGAAGATATTAAACCATTTCTTCGTGTTATAATAATAATTTTATTAATCTCTTCTGTCAACAGAAACCCACTACGCTTATTAACATCCATCTTTTGTTTCTCCTCTTTTTAACAACGTCAAACATTTTTAAGCCTCAAGTAATTGGGGACGCGGTTACTTAAAGTACATGCATCTTTTATTAAAAAAGGAAAGTCAAACACACTTATGAAAAAATTTGGTCAATTTTGGATAATTTTTTTTTTTAATTTTACCTAAGGTATTTTGACGTTATAAACAGTTATTACCATTAAAAATAACAAAATTAAATTTGTGTAAAAGTGTGCAAGCAAAGGACACAAGAATGAGGAAAGTGGTGACAAATCAGGTCTAAATGTGTCCATAAATTGGCTCCTGTGACTAAAAAAGACAGCGTCCTGTCGGTGGTCTACTTTAGAATAATAAAATGTTTGGTAAACACCAAATAAACTGCTCAACAAAAAGATCGTACCATTTAATTTTTAGACCCATTTTCAAACTGCTGTAATTTTTTTAAAAAAATTTTTCTGAATATCTAAAACAAAGATTAAAACCGCGTTTCTTTCACTTTAAGCTGTATTGCATTTAGTTTTAGTAAGATAAATATTATTATGATGTACAGGGTGACCAATAGAGTGCTGCAAAAAAACAAAAAAATCGAGTGTGGGACACACTTTTTTTTGTAAAATTTTTTGTTTTTTTTTTTTGGTCGTTATAATCAATTCTATAAAAAGCTATAACTGAAAAATGGATTAACGGATTTCAACGAGTGTTTTATATTCGAAAAGCTCCTTTTATGTGGATTTTTTATGTCCTAAGCACTTCGAGATAGTAATAAATTTTATGAGTAGGGCGGGGCCAACAAACACTCTGTAAAACGCTTTTTTAGCTGATTTAGAAATCCTAAATATAGGGTAAATTATTAAACGCCAAAGGGAAACATATGTTTTATGTTAAAAATGGCCAAGTTAAAGTTTGCTCTCATCTTAAAACGATTTCTACCGTTAATCGATTTATGCTTTTAAGTGTCTGTAAACTTAGCAAAAAAATGCGTCGTTACTATGGCATTAGGTCTTTGAATGGTAGGAAACCGCTTCCAAGAACGTCTTAAAATTTTAAAGGATTTTAAAACATAAATTAGGTATTTGGTGTTGTACACCATCATATACGGAGTGATCAACAAAGTGCTTTCAAATTTATTATGGTATCCATAATTATCGCAGCATTAGGTATAGCACAGCCTTGTTTGCGCAACATGTTTTAGATTAAAATTGTTAGGCATGTAACTCTTTTTAATACATTTCGGTGTCTAAAAACTTACCACACTATATTTCGTAGTTCATTTTCGCTTAGTTTTGCCATTTTTAAAGAGTAAAATTACCTCTACAGAAGACAAAAAATTTTGTTTGACTTACAGACTGTTTTACGACAATAACATTAATCCAACGTTGTTATAGAAACGTATCGCTGCTATAGATAAATTCAATGTATTAAGTAAACATTTTTTTGTTTTTTGTAGAGGTAATTTGACTCCTTGAAAATGGCAAAAGTAAGCTAAAATCAACTAAAAAATATAGTGCGGTAAGTTTTTGGACACCGAAATGTACTAAAAAGAGTTTCAAGCCTAACAATTTTAATCTAAAACATGTTGTGGAAACAAGGCCGTTCTGTACCTAATGCACTTCGTTGATCACTCCGTATATTATGGTGTACAACAGCAAATACTCTAATTTATGTTTAAAAATGTTTTAAAACTTTAAGACGTTGTTGGAATTCCTACCATTCAGACCTAATGCCATAATAACGACGCATTTTTGCTGAATAAGTTTTTAGGCACTTAAACAGCATAAATCGATTAACGGTAGAAATCGTTTCGAGATATTGACGCAAACTTCAACTTGACCATTTTTAAAACAAAACACACACATATGGTCCCTTTGGCGTTCAATAATTTACCCTATATTTAGGATTTCTAAATCAGCTACGTTTTTGGTATTTGTTGGCCCCGTATACTCACAAAAATTACAATCTATCGAAAAGTGCTTAGGACATAAAAAATCTACTTGAAATAAGCTTTCCGAATATGAAACACTCGTTGAAATCCGTCAATCCATTTTCCAGTTATAGGTTTTTAAAAAATTGATTACCAAAATTTGACGTTTAGAAGTGTATCGCAAGCCAGAGGTCCTCAATTCAAAAACTGGCATAAACGTCTAGAGATATTGATATGACCTTGGTAACAACCCATATTATAACGACCAAAAATTACTACTGAAATGGGACACACTCGAATTTTTTGTTTTTTTGCAGCACTCTATTGTACATCATGATAATCTTCATCTTACTAAAACTAAATGAAAGACAGCTTAAAGTAGAAGAAACGCGGTTTTAACTTTGTCTTAGATATTTAAAAAAGTTAATTTTTTAAAAAGTTACAGCAGTTTGAAAATGGGTCTAAAAATTAAATGGTTCAATCTTTTTGTTAAGCAGTTTAGTTAATTATCATACTAAATAAAAAAAAGATATTAATATACCAGTCAAACTAAAGAGCTATAATATTCATTTCTGTATCAATGTAAAAATTCTCACCAATTGAAATTGTAACAAAAATTAAATGAATAAATTATGGCAAAAGCATTAGCAGCTTTGTTTTAAGTATTTATACTACTAAAAAAAACGACACATAAAATAGCTTTGAATAAAGACAATTCGGTGTTACACTGTCTGGATTAAGTGTAACATATCTATTCTTTGTATTTTAATAAAAACATTAATTTTTATATACTTTTAACAATCATTCAGATTATATTATTTACTACTATATAACCTAAAAACATCTCAGTATCAATTTTTTACGCTAGAAACCTTAAAATTTATTTAATTTACTAAATTTAAATTTAATTATTTAAATTGTCTTGAAACAAATGGCTCTCTAACTGTTGCTATTACTGTTAAGGGTTTTATACATCGTCTTTACCAAAAGTTACTTGACAGCAATATTAAACAAGTATTAAGTATAGTGGGATATTTTAATAAAAACATATTGCACTAATTGCACTTAAGTATAATACTGCGACCTGAAATTATCCTACTTATAAAAATTTACTTGTACGTTAAAAACGTTTTAACATTGTAAAATAAATACGCTTGGAAACACGTATAAGTCACATTATCTATAAAATGTATGGTCAGTGTTCATCTAAATTAAATCCCATAAAATTTAATATTTATATACCCTTATATTTTTTAAAAAGTTTTTTCCTCAATAGATTTGGTAAATATGCACTTATCGCTCTAAAGGTGCTTATCCAAGTATTCATTATTTGCGGCGTGTTCGTTTTCGTTTTCGTGCCATAGTTGATATCAAACCAAAGTCTAAGGATATACTAATAAAGTCTGCTCACTGAAGCGTGCTGCGTAAAATTTCCCTTCCGCCTGCAACAATCCCTTACCTATCGGCTATCTAGCGGTCTCACGGCTTAGCCGTGACTTAGTTTGCACGCTTTACGTTATACACTATTTAAAAAATCCATTCGGTTAAGATGACTAAGCGCAGTTTTTCTTATTGTACTGTTGATAATTGTTGCGTTACTACACGTGATTATATTCCATGTCCTAAAAAAATAGAAAAGTATTTACGCATGCATATATTTTACCTTAGTTATTATGTTATTTTTTTAAACGTGTAACAAAAAAAAAATATTGCTATTAATTTAAAATCAAAGCCAATCTGTTTGCCAAATACTTAAGGAAAAGAACATCTGTAAAATTTGTAATACATGTTTTTTTTTGTAATGTAACCTACCGTCTTCTTTTTTCTTTGCTACCAAAGTAATCTATTTGTCAATGATGGTTTATAAAAAATCAATACATAATTTAAATATAATATCAACTATATTATTATATATTCCTAATAGAACGCACCCCGTATAAAAATATAATCATCCCAGAGTTAGACTATTCACATTTAACGTACGCGGTGGCCACCCGTGGCAGAGTCTGTCGAAGGTCAACGGCGGTATTTTTGCGACAATAAAAGAGTAAGAGGACTTTATTAGAATATCCGTAGACTATGACCAAACCAGCAAGGCGAGCAATGTATATTTTTTTTTCTTTTTATCGTTAGGTTTCGTTAAATACAAAAGTAAATTGAAAAATAAAATTATTATTTATTATAACAGTATAAAAAATAAATAAACATACAAAAAACTTTCATCAGTATAAACGAAAAATAAAAGTGATATTTTGTTAACAATAAAATATAATGGGCTTATAAAATATAAAAAAGGCTCTGTCGTAATATTACAAAAAGTAAAACTTGCATAGATAAATAATTTGTGAAAAATCCACTTTTTTTGCCTTTGGTTATGAAAATACTTTTATATTTAGTAAATATCAATTTCGTTTAATATGGATGACTCTATGGAGATGATAGATACATTTATGTTGCTTTTTTGACTTATGGTCGACCCTAAATAATTTTTGTAACTTACGCAAAGCTGGCAGAAAGCGAATAGCGTTTGTTGTTAAAATAATAATTCCAATATAAGTACTACATAGTTGGATCTGTATAATTTCCTCTCGTAAATCAACTCACTCTATATCTTTATTTTTATTAAATCTCTGTTTTTCCAAGTTTTTACAGGATACTATTATTTGCGGTTTATCAGAAAAACCTTTTATTTCATTCTATACTGTAAAACGCACTTTTAGATACTGGGTTTAAGTCCGGAAAATAAACTTTTACAGTATTAAGTCCGGTAAAAAAAATTACCAGACTAGTCCGGTAAAACTTTTTTTAGGATTTGTTAATATAAAATCTTCCTCATACCGTTTTGTCAATTTTTTGGTTACTAGCTGCCGTGTAGCCTAATTAAATTTTTGCAAATTTTTTTTAGGAATCAGATCGGAAAAATGATTGTAAAATAACAGTAACTTTCAACAGACTTTATTTCTTACTTTAACACAAATAAAAACAGGATAGTTGCGTCTCCTGGTTATATTAACGTAATATTTTTGTCAAATTTAAATTTTATATCGGTACTGACAATGTTTCCACCAGTAAACAAAAATGGTTAAATCCGTTTTTAAAGTAGACAATTAATTATTTTGTAAATATACAAAGCAGATTAATACATTATTAATTTAAAACATAAATTTTAACGGGACGTTATAAAATAAAATATTGTACATTATTTGCCCAAACAAACCTTTACAGTATTCGTTTTAAAATTCTAGACTCTGCTTGTTCGCCGCTTCTTCTTCTTCTCTGGGAGCCGTCTTGATTCACTACCGGAGGCACCGTAGCCTGTTGGGCTTTTTGTGCCTAATCTCCCATTTTCTTTTATACCAATCCTCCCATTAGTCTTGTTCCTTCTACAAGTCTGTATAACCCCGAGACTGGTTGGTTGATATATTTCTGTGGGCTCATTTTCGGTTGCCCCAATAATGCCTGTCTTTTGTGATTCAATGCTTTACATTCGCACAGGATATGGTAGGCTGTTTCTTCCCCCTCGTCGCACATTCTGCAACTTGGGTCCCCATTGTATGAGCCTATCTTGTGTATGTATCCTCTTAGGTTATCATGCCCTGTTAGTAATCCTACTGTTATGCGAAGTCTTTTCCTACCTTGTCTTAGTAGTTCTTCCTTCGTTCTTTTGGATGGGCCCCTTATGAAGATTTTTTCATGTCTAATTCTACTGAGGTTTCCCCAGTATTTCTCGTGTTTGTTTCGGATCCATTCCCTGGTTTGCTCTCGTGCTGTGGTTTTGGTCATTCCAAGAGCAGGTTTCGGTCCAAAGTATGGTGTGGATGATTCCTGTCTTTTAAGCTCTTCCGATTTTTCGTTGCCTTCTATTCCCGAGTGTTCTGGTACCCACAAGAGAGTTAGTCTGTCCGTAAACCTCTCATTTATAGTGAGAAAGTTTATTTTTCGGACTTATAAATACCTAAAAATTGTATAAAAATTTAAAAGAAGCAACGTAAATCTCTGAAACTAGTGACTGATTAAAAGGGGAGTAAAAGAAATCAATTTTGTATGGATTGGTTTTTCTTTATGTTCATTAATGGGAAAACGTAAATCAGTTCGCCTCCACACCATAAGTACTTGCCGACAAACTCTGCTATCCGTTAAGTATGATATGCAAACCTAGTAGGTGCAAATTAAAGATTTAAACGCCCCGTAAAATGACTATTGCTAATTTAGACACTCGAGCAGAATAATTATACACTAGTTTTATTAAAATAAATTTTACAAATTACTACACTACAAATTCTTGCAATACGCCAAGGGAGTGTATCAAGAATTCCAAAATAATTTTTTTCCCTAACAAATAATTTAAATTTTTGTTTACGTGAAACAATATTTAAAAAGAAAGAAAGGTTTAAAATTACTCCTTCACTAGGCACTGAGTCTAGTCACAATTTTATCAAAGCTTAATTTATAAAAAATGTAAGAAAAAAACTACAAAATTTACTCAAAAAATCGTTTAAAAATTTACTTTAAATTAGCAAGTAATTTATTTAAGTTTCACTGAAAAACCGAAACACCTTCCGGGGGCTATGAGGCGTAAGTCTATCGACGTCACTACACAATTTAAGATTGTTTTTTATCACTAAAAAATTAGAAGGTTTAAAGTCAAAGTTAGAAAATATTTACAGTTTTGGGACACCTGGTATTAATTATTGGCGAACTAACTTATCAATAAGTTTAGCTATTAACTTTTTCTTGCAGCTAATCTCCTACAGTCCCATTTACTTATCATTTTTCCTCTAATCACCAATGCCGCTAACTCCTGCCTTGGCACAATCCTTTACAGTCACCTTAGGCGCACCTTGCTTAACCTTTTAAATTACGTAGATATGCCAAATTATATTTGACACAGAAAAATATTTGGGTCGCTTTACTTTGCTAAGAAATGTACACTTTCGTTCGAAACCTTACAATTTTATTTGTTTACAAAAAGATGTGAGAGCCAAATTTTTGGCGCTACCACGGAGAGAGTAGTACATACTACATGTACATGAAAACTGACATTCCATTAAATATTTAGGTAAAAACATTTAGGTGAATTTTCCGAAAATGCTATAGATTTTTTTAAGGTTCTTAACATAATAAAATTAAAGAACTTTCCAGCCATGGTTAACTCCACCAAACACTCAGCTGTTCTCGCAAGAGAAAATGGAGATTAACTTTCAGACAATGTGTCACTGACAGACCTAAAAGTCCTATGGTTAGCGCTTTGACCTCGCTTTTACCGCCAAACGGCCTCCGATGCGACCCGTTTCATTGGTCTATTAACTTGACGGGCGCGTGACGTACTCTTACGACGCTGCTACCCCTTTCCGCGTCTGTCAAACCCCGGACTGGTCCCAGCTCTGCTTTGGATGCGTTGACTCGCTACATAATCACAAGCTCACGAAGCAGGTCGATGTGTTGACGTTGCATAATGACGGGCAGCTTCCTTTGTTTCGTTGTTTTTGGATAGGTAAAGGAATCTTTAAGAATGATTTGAATTCATTAGGAACGTGTTGTTACGATTAATTGGTAAATTTACTGTTTAAATTTAAATTTTCAATGTTTCATAAAAATTTAGAAGAACTATTTGCGTCCTTTTGGCTATAGAAAAATAGTCTTTAGGTTGCAGGATGTTTTTCTGCAACATTCAAAGTTAAAGCAATATTTGAATTGTTTTATTTTAGATTGACCCCGTAACTGTGAATAATTGGGTCATCTTGATTATCTGCTGTTTATTATTACATTTTTTTTATTTAAAATGTTGTAAGAAAAAGATGCTTGTGCGGTGGTTCATGCTGCAGTGCTGGACGTTCAATTCATGCAAAATCCACATTCCGCGGCAACAATAACGAACACGCCGCCCGCTGCAGCCGAGTTAAAAATATTAGTGCATATTAAGATGCGTGCAGACTTGACGAGCCGAGACCGCGGCGCGCCAAAGCTTGAAGTGTGACTTGCGGTTGGCGCGTAAGCCTCTCGCGCGCCCTTCGTTGCGATCCATCTCCAGTCGGTTTTTCGACGAAACATGAAAGGATACTCGAGGACTTCCGTTTCGACTTTCATCAAGTGAACACGCGTTTAAAAGCTTTAGCTTTTTCGTTGGAATTGACCGCAGTGGCGCGGAAAACCGTGATTTTGCTCGTGAAAATTTCTGATGTTGTAACATTTTACGTAGTGCACGAGGTTATGAGGATAGGTTGCGTGCGCAGTATGAGACGTCAGACTGACAGTATGAGACGTCAGACTGACAGCAAGCTGGTTGTACGCAACAACAGTAGCAGCTTTTGGTTAGATCACCGTTAATTGTGCCTTTCATCGATTACGTTGAGAATTAGTCGGAATTACTGGGGGCTACATAGCCCGATTATCCAGATTTTCCATAGACAAAGCACGGGAAGGCTTATGTGTATTACGATGTTTTACTTTTACTTATTGCCAAATTTGATTTATTACCATCGTCTTTATATTAAAATTTTTATAGCGTTGTATTATATGAAGTTAATTTTATCTGTTTACAATAGCTATCCGCTAGCTTTATCTATCAACAATACAAAGGCTTGGTACCTGTGTAACCTATATAGAATATACAAACAAAATCTAGAAAACCCATTGTATTTGACAATAAATTCACAGATGTTAAGAATATTTCCAGTTACGCCATAATATTACACGACAAATATAAGGAACAAGTATATAACATAATATTCTAATATTAGATTATTACTTTAAGCATAAAACTGGCGTGTACATCTTATTATGGTGCAAGGCTTTCTATGATTTAAAGAATAAACTGAAATTGAAGTTACAATTATCATTTTATTTTTGCACAAAAATGAATAGAAATATCTGATATTAAATTTTACGAATATGCCCTTCCATGTTAATATTGCATAGAACAAGCAGAGCTGGGACGGATCTTTCAAAAAAGGAATCGATTCACGGATCCGGATCCTTGTAAAGGAATCGAAACACCAATACGAATCACGATTTTTTTTAAGGAAAAAAGGAATCCACTTCAGGGAATCGATTCCTATTTATCGGATCACGAATCCGGATCATCTTTAACTTTTATACTTACAAAGGGTAACTACGATACGAATGATACTACATAATCCAGATGATTAATCAAGCGTCGAGGATTTTAGTACGGAGCCCGCACCGCCATTTTAAAATGCTGTAACTATTAGCCCAATTAATTTTTGGTAGATATTATTCAAATTTAAATATTTTATTTCTAAGATCAACATGAATACACCTTTAAATGTAACATTTTTTTAACTGTAGTTTCAAAACTTGCGATGCTAGATTTTCATAAGGTTTTTAAATGTAATTCTTGAGATAACCTCAAGCTACATATAAATGGGACATCTTATTCTAATTTTACAGAAAGTTTCACTAGTACCGTTTAATAATTTTTCTGCTTACGGAATATAAAAATGTATTAAAATGATAAATTTATTTTGATGACACCCTAAATAGGAATAACTAAATGTCTTATTTAAAAGTCCTTTAGAGTTATCTGAAGGATAACAAAAGTTATAAAGACCAAGGAATCAGAACGTTTAACATAAATGCCGGTTTTTGGATACCACACTCTGTGGTTACGAAAAAAAAATGTTTCATTTAAATGTTGGTTCTCCGGACCTAAAAAAACATATTTTGGTTAAAACTTACATGTTAGGTGTGTTTCCTGATTTCAAGAAGTTAATAGGCAGATGTTTTAAAATTCTTTATCTTAATTTCCGAAAATCAATGTGATGCTGATTTAGAATCATGGGTAAAAATTTGAAAATTTAAAATGAATGATTTAAAATGACGAATTTGGGCATTTATAAACCAATTTGTCTTGGATTCGGGATAAAAGGATTTTAGGGGAACTACGTCAGAATTTGGAAATTAAGAATCTTGGGTAAAAATTTGAAATGGCGTATTTAAAATGGCGGATTTTGGCATTTGTCTCAAATTAGAAATATAAGAAATTATTTTTTTTTATCGGATTCTTTCAAAAAAGAATCGATTTTTGATTATTTTAAAATAATACAGTGTATCTACTTAAGTTGGAACTACATGGAAAACTTTTTTATTATTAAGTTTACGATAAAAGATATTTCGATAAAAAGTTCTGCATGGTCCAAAACTTAAAACGCAACCATTAGATATCAATTTTTTTAAGCCGTATACGATGTTTATCAAAAAATATGAATTTTACTTAAGAGTAAAGTAACTTTATTTTTTACAATACACAAGAATGTTATAAAGTTAAGTTATTTAAAATATAAAGTTATATTTAAATATGCAATTACAGCTATTTAGCATGAAGTTAGGATTGATAATTATTTACTAATAATTTCGTATTAATTGTTCTGGCTTGATACAATTTAACGTAATCTAGGGTGCACTGACATAAAATATTTGACATTATGTGCCAGAGTGAGTTCGTATTTGTAAAATTACAGTTTTAATGATAAACTCACTAAAACGTGAAGAAAAAAAAATATAGAAAAATTATTAGTGAATAATCACCAATCCTTATTTTTTATGCTAAATAGCTGTACTTGCATATTTAAATACAACTTTTAATTTAAAAAGCCTTTACCTTATAATATTTTTCTGTATTGTAAAAAATAAAGGTACTTTACTCTTGAGTAAAATATTTTTTTCAATATACCTTACTCTGTAGTGCAAAAATGCTCATTTTTATATTCCTCAAGTCGCATCTGGTTTGATGTCTGATAGGTAAATGTAGCAAGCTTCTTTGATAAGTTTATAAAATTCTGCCTAAATTTTAAATCCTAAGACAAATATTTCCTTAGAAACTTAGGTTCAAACCTATTGCAAAATTCTAAAATATACCCAAATAGACGGTATTACGGCCCTGTTTCAGTAAAAAACTGCAGTTTTTGAGTTTTTCCTTTACTTGTGTCATTAAACTATATTCATACCACATTTAAATTTCTACTTCCTCGGAAAGTGCCCTATAATTTTGAGTCAGTGAGTCAGTCAGTCAGTTAGTAGTAGAATGAGCGATTTTTAAAATCAAAAAACAAAAGCGGCGGACGTGCGGTGATACCAGATTTACTTTTTCCTAGATTTTTTGAAAAATCGGAATACGTAGCAACACCGCCTCTAAGGGTGCATGGGTCAACCTCCCCCGTGCAAAGTGTTAACCTTCTAGGGCTTAAAATAACGAAGATATGCCCCTTTCCCCATATATGACCATGTGCCCCACATGAAACTATCAGTAACGTTAGTAGCTTAATGAACTCCCCCTGTATAGCCAGCATTTATGCCCTTCTATATCAGAGTCTAGAAGATTCTGGAATTTTCCGAAAACATCTAGAGCAGTTAGCCAAGCCAGGTCAGCCAGTAGTAAACCAGCATTGGAGATAGGCTAAAGAGAATCACGAGCAGTTATTGAGTTTGGGACTTTATAGATTAGTGAATTTAATATGTTGTTTATTATATCGTGTATTTTAGTGATCAATATAGTTTGTTTAAAAAAAGAGTGTCACTAGTGTAAGTCTCAATAA
>JAHBCN010007472.1:0-40000 GCA_019359885.1 Listronotus oregonensis | reverse complement strand
TGTATATATATATATTATAATGGTATAATATTATAATGGTATATGGTAATATTTTCTTTATTGAATTATATATATATATATATATATATATATATATATATATATATATATATATATATATATATATATATATATATATATATATATATATATATATATATATATATATATATATATATATATATATATATATATATATATATATATATATATATATATATATATATATATACAGGGTTTTTATGTACGGAAACGGTCGATTATTTTAAAGTAAGATAGCTAGCGAAGAATGTTAAATACAAAATTTTAGGGTTTTTAGAAATCTATTACACTGCACATAAACTAAATTACTTTATTTTAAATGGAACCCCTGTATATAAGTCAATATTTCAATTACTTACAAGATTCTAAAAAAAAATGTTAAGCACATAAACATACCCAATCTTAACCGTTTTCGAGATATCGAGTTTCGAATATCGTTTTCAAATAAATTATTACATTTATTAATTTTTCAGTCCATCAAGTTACCTAAAAAAATATTTATCTCCATAGCAATGTTGTTTTGACATCTTGACAACAGATATGCCAAAAAATGGCAAGTTTAAATGATACCGAGCGCATTGAAATTGATGAAATGATAGGGTACGGCGATAGAATACGGAGTTGTACCCAAGTGGTGAATATTTTTAATGCAATGCATCCAGATCGGGCACCCATAACTAAATCAACTGTTTTCAAAACATTGCATCGTTTTCATGAAACTGGAGGTGTGAAAGATCGACCAAAAAGTGGAAGTCCGGTAAGCGTTACTAAGGAAGAAAATTCTCTAAATGTCTTGTTGGATGTGGTAGAAAATCCAATAAATTCGACACAACAGCAGGCTTTAGATCATAATATGAGTCGATATTCCATTCAAAAAATTACCAAAAAAGAAAAATTCAAACCATATGAAATTCATTTGTTACAAGAATTGAGTGAAGACGATTTTGATAGCAGAATTCAGTTTTGCGAAATCATTATGGATAAGTTGAATCAAAATGTCAACTGTGTCAACCACATTTTATTTTCTGATGAATTAACGTTTTGTTTAAACGGGCACGTAAATCGACACAACTGTAGATATTGGTCAGACCAAAACCCACATTGGATGGAACAAGTTCATACCCAACGACCACAAAAAACCAATGTTTGGTGTGGCATTGGTGGAAACGTCATAGGACCCTATTTTATACATGGAAATATGAACTCTGAACGATATCTTTTACTTTTATAAGAGTATATTGTTCCACAGCTCAGACGATTATTACCGAACCATAATAATCCCAATTTACCGGCTGAAAAAATATGGTTTCAACAAGAATGGGGCTCCACCAAATTTTGGACGGATGGTGAGGGAATATTTAGAGGAAACTGTTTCTGGTAAATGGATTGGGCGCAGATGTGCAATTGAATGGCCTGCTAGATCTCCTAATATGAATCCTCTTGACTTTTTCCTTTGGGGCCATATCAAAACCTTGTGTACAAAAATTTTATAAGTAATTGAAATATTAAATAATATCCAGGAGGTTCCATTTAAAATAAAATAACTTTGTTCTTCCATGGCTTTTTTACTGATCCTGTATACTTAGTTTATGTACAATATAATAGATTTCTAAAAACCCTTAAAGAATTGTATTTAACATTTATTATATATATATATATATATATATATATATATATATATATATATATATATATATATATATATATATATATATATATATATATATATATATATATATATATTCTTTTTTAAATTAAGAGCTAATAAAATGTATCAATTAAATTAACATTTAAAAAATATATTTAACATACAGTATGTCGCAAATATCACTATTTCTTATTTTTTCTTAAAAAAAAAAACAAAAATTAAATTTTACACAAAGGTCTAATAATATTTTTTCTATATATAAATTTTTCCTTTTAACCTTATTTTTTAATATTATTTAATATCGTATTTTTTAAATTGGCCATCTTAATAGCAGTCACGTAACAGCTGTCAGAATATTTTTTCTGGGTTATTCAATATACACAACGGATTTTCAAAAACTTTTTTTAATATTCTTTTGACAAAAAACACCATTTACTGTAAACTTTTTGTGTACCCGTATACTAAATTAAAATTACAAATTTCTACGTTAAAAATAAATGGGTTATTCCATCAATAACTATTTATGCTGCATTTTTTTAACCTTTTTCCTTACTTTTTTAGCAACGGTAGTTTCAAAAAAAACCTAAAATTACTTTTTTTTGCAGCAACAGTATTTATAACAAAAATCCGATAATTTTATTTCAAGCCACACCAGAATTCGAATTTGATTTTCATTCGTCCTTCCACAAACAATCCGTAGCCGTTACTCTGGATTTTGCATTTTTGCCAATTGATTTTTAAAATATTGTTCTGTAAATCTCTGCGTACACAGCGATCAACCGATCTCATAGCACTGTCACAGACCGACAGATAAAACAAATATTGACTCGGAATCATGCACCAATAGGGCGACACTATTAAAAACCTGGTTTTGGGGTGATTAAATAAAGAATGTCTATATGTATTGAAAATTGGTTAATTCAAAAAAAATCTCATAATTGGGAAATTGGGGATAATTTGACATAACATTTTTTTTGCCAGCAAGGTTTCCCGATTTTAGGTAAACATATATTTAATAAAGTTAACTCATTAAACTATTTACACTGTAATTCTTTTTTATGTTTCTTGGATTTTTTTTAAATTTTAAAGTAATATTTTACATTTTAGTAAAAGCTTAGTTTACATTTATCAGCAATAATTTTTTTAAGGAGAAAAGAAGAATGTAAAATATAAAAAAACTTAATCCCCAGCGATCTTGAGAATTTTCAAAAAAAGCATTTATAAGACAAACAAAGAAACGATTTTTTTTATTTTTTTCCTTGAATTTAAAGGGATCGGTTTCACGTCTGAGGGTTCAACAGCAGTTTGTATTTTGCTGGTTAAATTCTTTCTTGTGTTTATTAAAAAATGCATCTTAATTTTTAAGAGAGAAGTTTAAATGGCAGCCAAAAAAATGTAGCTTAAGTGACACGTTGAAATCTAACGTCTTGTATGATTGGGTAAGTTCTTTAACTAGATCTGTGTAGTTCTCCAATTTATTTTTACAGTTTAAGCCACAAATTGACAAATTAAAATGTAATTTGTCAATTTTTAAAAAAATTATCCGTAAAATATTTTTGTTTTAGCGACCCAACTAAAATTTCTTTATTTGCTTTATCTCACTTATAAGTGTATTTCTGTCTTAAATAAAGAGAAAAAACGTTCCTTCTCTATTTACGGCTTTAACAAAATATAATATTTATAAGCCCAGTTTTATGAAGAAAAGAAAAAAATAAATTTTCTGCTGCTATACTAAGTATAGCAGCAGAAAATGTATTATATTTAGCTAATTAGGAACGGTTTTAAGACCGAAAATGGCCTTTTTTTAACGATATAAAATTGGTTTTTGGCTCTGCTGTCCCACTCGCATAAAAAAACAACAATATTTGGTGTAACCACTCTTTAGCCCTAAAAGCGGTTAAACAATTTTTAGATCGGCACAGATATTTCATGTGTGATTATTTATGTTTTAAATTATTATACGCATGGGCCTTAAGACTTATCTTCGACAAGTCAATAAACAGTTGCACTTGGTTTATTGGAAGGGTTAAAATAGGTTTAGTTGTAAAGTTTGGATAGGAAGAAATTCTTAAAAAACACATTGGTCTTACGGGGAAGATTTTCATGTAGAACAATATAGTTGACTTTAGTTACTACCTCATGGATAATATGGGTTTATGTTAACGTTTTTACCAGAATGATTTTGTATTTACTATCCATCGGAGGTGATTTTCAATTGACATTTATTTGTTGACAAAATACAAAATTTATTGAAAACGGTGTGCAGGCTCCAATTGTTTTTCTTAATTGTAAATAAAAATTTAAAAATATTTCGCCGCCCCACATCTTTAAATTAACCATAAAAATCCCTTTTAATAAATGTATAACAAGTTTATAAATTTAAATAAAATCAATTATAACAAATTGTACAAAAATTTATTTTATTCTTGTAGTTATCGGATGTCCTTGAAAGCAATATTTACGAGCAAAAGGAAAATTACGAAAAAAAAAACAATAATATGTTTTAACTAAAAACAAACTTAAATACACAAAAAAATATATACTTATTTGGATGCCATTTCTGTTGATTTAATATAACTCTCCAATATAACAAATTTTTCTTCATTGGTATAATGCAAAATTATTTTTAAAAATTTAAGATAAACAAGAACTGAAAGAATTAACAAATTGTTAACATGGCGATGCAAAGGCTAGCTTCATTTGAAAAATTTTATACTTTTTTTTAGACATAAACTTGTTATACATCAGGGAAAAGAAATTTTTATAGTATGTTTAAAGGTGCGTAAAAAAAATAAAATTAAGGCCAATTAAGTTGTGGCTAAAGACCTGCAAACTAGCTGACACCTTTACATAGAGTTTGCTATTCATACCCTGTAAAAAAATATCATAGGACATGTTAGGTTCCAATAAGAATCCCAATAAGTCTATCTGGATCGAAAAATGTCCAGATAGATATTCTATCATAACTTAACTAATAAATTCTCATAAAAAAAACATTATGAATTTATCCGTTAGTTTTTTTGCAGAACAATAAGTCGGAACTGCCAATACTCTATTATGCTTTTCTTTCCATTTTTCTGATCAGGATTACATGGAAAACCATACAAAAAACAACCATACAACTTCATAGAAGAAGGATAAAACACACCCAGTCACATTAATAACACAAAACTAAAATTTCATTTAAACACTTATTAAAACATTAACTAAAACCTTCTATCTCAGCTTTTTAGCCTAACCAGAACTTGTTTACAGCCACTAGACTGCTGCCCCACTAACTCTTAAAAATACGCCGTTTTCTCCTTCTAACGCAGTAAGCGGCCCGTTGTCAAAGATAAAAATGTGTTTAGCGGCCCGTTGTCCAAAAGCAGAGGCTTCTACTAAGTCATCAAGCTAATAGACCACTTGCGTGTCGGCCCGACTTAATAAACAATGCGGCTTTATTAAAAAAAAATAATTTTGCGAAAAATACCCTTTTTATTAAAAAAAAAAAAAAAAAAATTCGTCGGGTTTTTCTTGATTTGACTGAATGGATAACAAATATATTTAAGTTATTCCTGGTTTAAAAAAAAAGAAAATATAATAATTATTTAACCCATGCTGTAGTGGTTCTACAACAAATATTTTTACAGATTATAAAAAAATACGAGCAAAGAAATAACAAGGCTTTACTAAATATGATTAGTTTTTTCAAAATATCTTAAAACTAATAAAGCTGAAAGTACGCCGCTGACGTCCTTGAATTACAAAAATTGTTTTTTTTTAATTTGCCCATTTAATTGTTTTCCTATCTTTTATATTTTCTTGGATCCCAATATGTACATGAATCAGCAAAATTGCCCACACTGTAAAAGAGGTTAGAAAAAAACTCAGAAGGGTTATTACCACCAATTTACTTAGGCGGACACAATATTACAATTAACGTGTTGACCCTATTATAACCAAAGGAAATTGATATTAACCAGTGTATTAAAGCGTTGTTATTACGTCATTATAGAAATGGTTTAAGTAAACGTATTCACCTAAAATGCGGTAAGGACACTTTCGGTTGGCACCTATATAATAAATAGCGCTTTGTCATTTTTTAATTGTTAATTATCACATACAAAAAGATGTTTTGGATATTACTTATATAATTTTAAATACGATTTTTACAGCTTTAATGTGTTAGCCTATGGTTTGCATTGATAATTTTTAATATACCGCCCAACGTTAATGGGAAAAATCAATTGGTATCTGTTTATGGCCCCGGTAAGGGGGGTCAGGAGGTCTGTCGACCCCCCCCTGGATTTTTTAAAATTACTTAAAATAAAACAATTCCCGTCTAAATCCTTAAATCTTACAATATCGCCTAGTAGGAATCTAAATGAATATGATTATTATTTAAAAATTAAACTTGTGGTATTATTACTTGTGTTTGTAATTCATTTAATTCTGGGCAAGTAAATTAACCTACACTTTTTGATCCCCTCTACATTTTTTTCTGGCGGCGGCCCTGTATCTGTTGAAGTACTTAACTCCAGAAGGTAGTTTGCTCTGCATCGCCTATCATATTCCAGTTTTAAAACAAGTGTCTCAATAAATTTGTTTGCCCCCGAAATGAAAATGTGAGACAAAAATAGAACATAAACAAACGTTTTTACTTTTTTGGCACTTATTTTGGTAATTGTTTCGAATCCCAGCACCACTTTTTGAGTTTTTAAATATTTCTATTTTAAAAGTTTATCACAAATAAAATAATTTAAAAAATAATAAAAATGTCAATTTTTCGATTTTAAAAAATTTTGAAATTATACTGGAAAAATACAAAAATTGATATTTATGATTTTTTGCTTTTTTTTACACGTAGAATGTAAAACAAATTACTAGAAATTTCTAAACTTAAATGGATGCATTTTATTAACGAAAAACCTAAAAAATATTAAATTTTTTATTTTAAAAATAAAAATTTTCATATAAACATTTTTTTTTGCATTTTTCCCAAAAGACTCATAAATCCGCCGTAAAATAAAACAAAATAAAAAACATGTGAATGTTTCTATTTTTGTGGTCAACAATAGGTGGAACCTTGATTTTAAACAATTACCCTTATTTTTACACCTAAGAAACACCAAAATATTGATCTTCAAAAATAATCAGCTTTAAATATTCTTTTAAATTCAGGCTGTAGGTTGGATTTTGCATTTTTGCCAATTGATTTCAAAACTAATGCGCTGTGAAGCTTGCCATGCAAACCGATTAACCGGGCTCACAGGGCCATCATAGAGCGAGAGGCGAAATGGAGATCGGCTTTACATCATAAAGGGATGTCAATTGGGAAATAATTTACGTTTCATTTAGCAGCTACTCTTCTTGTATAAATAAAAAATTACAATTTTTAAAATTGTTAATAATATACAACAATGCTTTTTTTGGTTAACTAGCTTTAAAGAAAGTAGGTTAGGCTAATTTAGTGAGATTACTAAAAGCCTCAAAAAAATATAGTATTTTTTTAAAACAAGCTTTTATTTACATGTACCAAAAAGAAGATAATAAACTATAAATTTAATTAAACCCATCAGTTTATTACATGTAATAATTTATATCACATAAGACTTTTGTCAAGTGATTTACCTATTTTATAAAAAAAAACACATATTTTTTTTCCTAGAATTACTTATGTCAAGATCATTCACATTCCACACCATAGGCCGCTGCGATGCCAGGACGGAAAATCAGGGTGCTGCAAGCCAACCTGCAGCATAGCAAGGCAGCAGCAGTCCTTGCTAACGCTATAAAGAACTTTGACGTGGCCCTCATACAAGAACCCTGGGTCTACGGAGGAAAGGTAAGAGGTTTAAGGGACGTGGGTGAAAACTAATCTACAGTAGAACATCCGACGTCCCCAGAACGTACATAATAGTTAAGGAAGACATAAAGATAGTACCACTAACTGATTTCTATTTCAGAGACCTGGTAGCTGTTAAAATTAGGTCAGGGGATAGGTCCATGCCAAAAGAATTAATTTTCGGTCGGCATATCTACCCTTTAATGACCTTAACCTACCACTAACTAGAGGATAAAAGACCTGGTGAGAAACTGTAGAGGAAATGGATTGCAGCTTATCCTAGGATTCGATGCAAATGCACACTACATCACCTGGGGAAGCACGGACATAAACCCGAGAGGTGAATCTTTATTACAAAATTATTATGGCAAACAATTTGAACATATTAAATGTAGGCAATAAACCCACTTTTGTTAATAGAAGAGGAAAAGAGGTACTAACTACAACCTACATTGAAAGCAATGTTATCAACTGGCATGTATCTGAAGAAATAAGTTGCTCAGATCATAGACACATAAACTTCCCGATAGGGGGACATGAACCTATTGAAGAAACATATCGCAACCCTCGAAAAACGGACTGGGAAGCCTTTAAGGCAGACCCGGAATTTACCTTGACAGGGACAAAGCCAAAAATAAACAATACGCACGACCTAGAAATAATGGCGGATCAAATACAGGGCGCTATTATTTCTGCGTACAATAAAAACTGCCTGCTGGTGATAAGAAAGTACTCAAGAAATGTGCCCTCTAAACTTACCTGGAACCAACATCTTTAGAAAATAAGAGAGAAAGCGAAGACGACTCTTATGTTAATCAGACGCGCTAATGGAATACCATGGGGCCTTAAACCAAACATGGTTTATTGGTTATACACCATTATGGTAAAGCCTACGATAACATACGCATTACTGGTATGGTTGAGAAAAATGCGATAAAGAACTGCTGTTACAAAACTGGCCAAGGTACAGAGGCTTGCTTGCTTAGCTATAACAGGGGCAATTAAAACAACCCCAACAGCAACCATGGAGTGTCTCTTAGACCTTCCACCACTTAACCTCATGGTAATGGGAGAGGTAAAAATTCCAGATCTTAGTGAGTGGCAGCAACCCGATCTCCCCGGCATGGTTGGAGATATCATTTAGTATACGGAGGGTTCCAAAACCGAGCAGGGAACTGGAGCGGGCGTGTACAGTGAAATGGGGAATTCACAATTTTCCATTCCACTAGGAACAGACAGTTCTGTGTTTTACACGAAAATATATGCTTTACTGTACTGTTTAAAATAAAATAACATAAGGTCTTATAAAAACAAGCGGACCTGCATAATAACAGACAGCCAAGAGTCACTGGGGGCACTAGTAAACCCCAAGGTAACGTCTAACCTAACATGAGAATGCCAAAAAAACTGAAATTCCTGGGAGAACGCAACAGAGTGGAGATGTGGGTACCAGGACATTCGGGAATAGAAAGCAAAGAAAAAGCGAATGAGCTAGCGAGACAGGAATCATTCACACCATACTTTGGACTAGAACCTTCCTTGGAGTGACCAAAATCACAGCACGAGGGCAAACCAGCGAATGGATCCAAAAAAACACGAGGAATACTGGGGGAACCTTAGTAGAATGAGACATGGAAAATTATTTATAATGGGCCCATCCAAAAAAACGAAGGAAGAACTACTCAGACAAAGTGGGAAAAGACTTCGCATAACAGTAGGGTTGCTAACAGGGCACGATAACCTAAGAGGATACCTACACAAGATAGGCTAATACAATGGAACCCAAGTTGCAGAATGTGCGACGAGGGGAAAGAAACAGCCTACCATATCCTATGCGAATGTAAAGCATTGAATCATAAAAGACAGGCATTATTTGGGCAACTGAAAATGAGCCCAAAGAACTGTATTAACCAACCTGTCTCGGGGTTAAACAGACTTGTAGAAGAAACAAGACTATTGGGAGAATTAGTATAAAAGATAATGGGAAATTAGGCACAGGAGGGCTTCCAGGAAAGATAAGAAGAAGAAGCATAAGTTACATATTGTAATCTTGTTTATCCACACATGTTAATCTTGCGACAAGCTTTAAGATCATATAAATTGTGTATGTTATAAATTGATGGATTTGATTTAATTTGGAGTTTATTCTTCCTTCTTTTTAGTGCACGTAAATAAAAGATTGTTTTAATTTTTAGTTATTGCTAAACATTGATATCCATATTATTAAGGTGCATAAAAATATCCTTGGGAGTCCGCCATAATAAATTTATAGTGACGTTATTTTATTTCTCTTATTCTTTTTAGCACACTCTTTTATTTAATACCCATATTCTGGAAGTGCATAAAAATAACTTGTCCGCCATTTGGGCCCATATTGGACG
The DNA here is from genome assembly GCA_019359885.1 of Listronotus oregonensis. Lineage (NCBI taxonomy): Eukaryota > Metazoa > Arthropoda > Insecta > Coleoptera > Curculionidae > Listronotus > Listronotus oregonensis. Next base: position 30,102 of record JAHBCN010007472.1, on the reverse strand, counting down.
TAGATAAAGATGGACATCACTTAACTAATCATGCTTTATTATCCCAAGTTAACTTGTAGGCAATATTGAGTTTAGAGCGATGTCGTTTTATTTTTGTATTCCTTTTAGAAAACCCTTTTGTTGCATACCCATATCATGGAAGACCATAAAAACTAGTCGGCCATCTTGGTCGGTCCGTCATATAAGATGTATAACCAACGTTACTTAGCTAAAAATGCATTATCATCTAAACTAAACGTGTGTGCAAAATTTGTGCTTAACCGATTTAAATGCACTGCTTTAAAATTATTTTGTACACACTTAAGCACCCTAAGATTTAAAAATTATGTGTTGTGCCAAAACGCATAAAGCCACTTTTTTGTCAATGTACCTTTGAACCATGCAACTGATAACTTTTGCGGGTCCATATGAACGGCAGTGGCTTTTTCCAGCTTCGCTTCAATATTAATCATCTAGATGTACGCTGATATCGTTAGAACTGGGTGCCTTTCCTGCTTTGCGATAAAATTTAGGTGTACAATGATATTGCTACAGCCTAGATGCTTTTTCAACCCCATATCAAAATTACCCATCTACGGTAAGGATAATATCGCTGAATCTTAGGTACCTCCTTTAGATTCACGCGTCCAATTAACCACTTATCAAGCTAAATCAACGCTACCCCACCGCTGTGTTCGCACGTCGATGTCGTGGTTATCGACAACTCCAAAAGCCAAAACAAACACAAGACTTAACTCAAGGTGTTAGCATACCATGCTGATGAGTGAATGACATCCTGTGCCTTTAACAGGTGTCTTCAACGGTGCCTCTGAGATACAGGGCAACTCCTCGGAGTATCTCGCCTTACTGCGGTAATGCGGGGCTCTGCCGTGGTGGACTATTACCTTTCTAGCTCCAAACAAGAAGCGAACAGAACCGCTTTTATAGAAAAAAAGTGGCAAAGGTGCACTGACCGAAACGGATAATTCTGTTTGAAGAGGTGCCACCAAGGTCACAAGCAGAAAAAGGTGCGCCGACGGAAACAGGTAAATCCGTTTTAAAAGGTACCCCTGAAGTAACAGGCGCCTCTTTCACGGGGAAGGGCTTATCCATCCCGAACAAACAGGTGCATAGGAAGGGATCCCTGAATTCAAACAAAAGGCGGACAAAACCGCTTTTATAGGGAAAGGGGGCTTTAAACAGAAAACGGATAGAACCGTTTTTATAGGGAAATGCCGGAGGAACATCTGATTCCTGTAAAAATGACCTGGTAGCTACCTACGTCACTATACCGGGAGAGAAGGTCATGACGGATCTAATCGTCTGCTCGTCATACTTTCGAGGAGACAGGGAGACCAAAACACGTATTGTGCTCGTGTCCGGTAGCCGCACGAGTAAGGGGAGATGTAAGAACTCTTTCCCAATTTGATATCGGGTTTATAAGAAGCCTGATCCTATTAGGAGAAATATAAATAGGTATGAGCCACAATAGACCGAGCGGTCGTGGTGGAGGGTGTAAAAAGTCCACTCACTTTAAACCTAACCTAACCTACCTACGCTACGCATCCTAGGGTGACACATATAGTCCACAGTACAGGCCCCCCTGGCAAGTTGATTACCACATACTTTATAATTCGTGAGGAACTTCGTTTTGGCGAGTCTACCACACTTTTCCTCTGCGACTTTTCTCGATTCCTCCGCTTTTCCGCTCGAAAAAGCCCTATATTATGGCAATTTCCCAAGGTTCTAAAAGGTCACAACCACAACTTTTTTTTTAGCTAAAGTTACTGCAAATTTTGTTGAAAATGTGAATTTAAACTTGTCCGACAAAAATTTGTCCGACTTTTTCATGTCTACCGCTTGAAACATGCCCAAATGACAAGGTATTGAAAACCAATCACCACATAGGTTATTTTTGGTAAAATTAATTGTAAATAATTTATAAAATACCATTTTATGTTTGTCCGACAAATTTTAAGCCGCATTTTTTCAGTCCGACAGCTGGAAATTGGAATTTTGACGGGGTATAAAAAATCGTTGACCACAAACCTAATTTTCACTTTTTTTTCTTTTAAATTTATTGTAGAAAATAGTAATACCCCTGTCCGACAATTTAGTGTCCGCCTTTACCTTCAAAAATAATAAAAACTACATAAACATAATTTTTGCAGTGTTCTCTAACACCTCGTATTAAAACACGGATCCTAGATTAACACCTTTTCATTGGAAATCAGGTTCACAAAAGTTTCTATGGTAACAACAATGCAACGTACACTGTAACTGTCTCGGGTTAAGTACAGGGTAGGTCAAAAAATATAAAAATTCTACAGGAGTCAAGTACCCTTATTTAAAAAAAATTAGCACAAGGTTATAAACAAAAGTTCAGAATTAAAAGTTATGCCTCAATACCGAAACATGGCCTCCTAAGATTTTTTTTTTTTTGAAAAACCTTTAAAATTTTTCTAATTTTTTTTTATTTACCTTAAACACTCTCATAATTTATTTTAAATCAAATTAATTTCACATAATTTTGTTCAAATTCAAGCATATTTGTAACATTAACAAAGATTTTTAATTTTTTAAGGAATCACAAATTTCATGTGTGTTGCAACGTTATTAAACACAACTTTAAAATTTTACAAAAATTTTTTTTAAAAAGGTAAAACATTAGTAATGATAAAATGCATATTAAAAAACGCTCTTTTAAACTGCAAAAATTTTATTTTATATATTTTTAAAAAACTGTACAAATTAAAAGGACATCATTAAAAAACCTACTAAAATTATTGGGATACTATGAAAAAAAACAAATGAGGGGTAAAAAGTAAACATTAGCGGTTGGTGACAAAATTTTTCTTTCTTGAATAATTATTCTTCGCTTATTAAGTTTATTTGATTTAAAAGCATCCTCCAAGACAGTTATTTTAGCTTAGGAATTATTTTTAATATGTGGGGATAACTATAAATCAGTACGTAAAGCAGCGGATATATATATATATATATATATATATATATATATATATATATATATATATATATATATATATATATATATATATATATATATATATATATATATATATATATATATATATATATATATATATATATATATATATATATATATATATATATATATATATATATATATATATTATATATATATATTTATATATATATTAAATATTATATATTTTTATATATATATTTTTTATATATATTTTATTATTTTATTTTTAATTTAAATTTTATATATATATATTAAAATATATACAAAAAAGTTTTTTAAACTGGAATTTTTTTAAAAATCTTTTTAATTTTACCAAAATTACCTATCTGGTGATCGGTTTTTAATACCCTGGCATTTGGTCATGTTTCGAGCCGTAGACATGAAAAATCGGACAAATTTTTGTCGGATAAGTTTAAATTCACATTTTTAACAAAATTTTCAGTAACTTAAGCTAAAAAAAAAAAGTTGTGGTTGTGACTTTTTAGAACCTTGGAAAATCGCCATAATATAGGGCTTTTTTGAGCGGAAAAGCGGAGGAATCGAGAAAAGTGGCAGAGGAAAAGTGTGGTAGACTCGTCAAAACGAAGTTACTCACGAATTATAAAGAATGTGGTAATCAACTTGCAGGGGGCCTGTACTGTGGACTAATATACGTTGCTACAACAAAATAGCAAAAGTTTATTTGCACCATTGGTTAATGTTTGTGTTCAATATTCTTCTACCAAAAATTTACTTAGAAAACCCTAAACGCTTTAGTAAATCCTCAAAAAAACATTGAAATAAATGTTCAAAAAACGGTAATAAATAAATTTTGGGAAACATTCAGTTAAATAACAAATTAATATTTTAGCGTTCGTCCTGGTTGCCTTTTTTAAAAATCTTTTTTGGGTTTTTTTTTAAAATAAAAAGAAAAACTAATAAACATTCAAAGGATGAGTTTGTAAAAAAAAACCATTTGAAAATAAAATTAATATTTTTAAATATATCTGGCGCTTACTAATTACATCAATCTACTTTGATATTGGTTACTTTTTTTACCGTAAGCCGATAAATAAAAACAACCGATCTAAATTAAAAATAATCCCTTTTGAGGTTTGAGGTATTAGCAACTCTTTTAGATGAATTTGTTTATTATAAAAAAATATGTTACCAGTAATGCCGATGGGTATTTATTTGATGTTTAAGTCAATAAATATCAATAAATAATTATGTGAGAATTAAATTATTTTTTTAAAAAGTATAATAAATAATTTACACAATACTCAGCAAACCAATTATTATTGTATAACGAAAGCTAGAAAGCGCAAAACTACAACACTGTGGTTTACGAAAAGGGACACGGGATTGGAAGCCGCCAAAAACGAGTTTTTATCTTACAGTGATTAAAAGGGGGAACTCACCCTACCACCTAGAAGTAATGTAAATACAACTTAATGGTTAATAAGGTAAAACCTCAAATTTGTAAACAAAATAATTTTTTTGACCTAAGATTGGTTTGTAAGGATTGATAGCCTAATATTTTGGTTAAATTTATTGCCCTAGTTGTTGTTGCTTTTTGCCTTTACTGGTCGATATGATTAAATTCCCAAAGCATGTTTTTTCTTATTTGTTCATAGAATAAAAAATTATTTGCACCAGTCTGTTCAGCGTTTTTAAAACTGTAATAAGTTCTGAAAATAATGCAAACACGTCATCTTGACCGTGAAACTCAAGTGAAAGCTATAGAGATCATAGAGGGGGGTCGGAATATAAGGGACGTGGCTGACGCAGTAAACTTAACCAGAAGTACCATTAGTCATTTGTGGTAACGTCATGGGGAAACTGGTGAGAGAGAGATATTTTGGTCCTAGAAGGGTAACTGATCCTGTTCATGACAGATTTATCCGGATTCAAGCACTTTGGAATTCAAATCTAACAGTTACTCAATTAAGAAGTGACCTGCAAAATGTACCACAAGTAAATGTTAGTGCTTAAATTGTTAGAAATAGACTGCATGAAGATGGACTTTATGCCCGTCGTCCCGTTAGAGTTACTTTAATAACACGTGAAAATTGCGAAAGGAGATTAAAATGGGCAGAAGATCACCTTAATTGGAAGGAACAACTGTGTGCTCTTCACTGACGAATCTTGGTTTGGTTTAAGGCCAGATTCTAAAAGAATAAGGGTGTGGAGACAACCAGGAAACGCTGCTCGCTTAAAAACTATCCATGAATTGGATTGGTACCAGGGCGGAACAATTATTGTTTGGGTTGGAGTGGGTATTGGACGTTTGGCGAGGGCTTTCTAACAGCAAATGCATATCGTGACATAATTCTTCAACCTATTGTTTTTTCTTAGGCAGCGCACTTCGGAAACGAATTTATTCTTATGCAGCATAACGCACGCCCACATGTAGCGAGAACAGTAAGACATTTTCTGGATCAGCAAAATATTACTCTATTGCCGTGGCCTGCCCAATCCCCTGACATGAATCCAATAGAGCACGTATGGAATATGTTGAAAAGACGTGTTATGAATCGTGAAACGGTGTTCCAAACAAGAGCGGAGCTGGAAAATTGTTTAATTTAGGAATGGCAACAAATTGACCAAAACTAGATAGAGAATTTAATCAGGAGTATGCCTCGGCGATGCCGAGCTGTTGTGAACAGTAGTATTTGTTGGTATCGAATGAATAATTTTATTTTCCTTTTGGACACCCTGTAATAAATAGATTCTTGTAATTAAATGTTTTTATTTTTGGTAAAGATATTTTGTTAACATTTTTGTTTTATTTTACAATTTTACTTTACTACATAAACAGCTCATAGAAAACAAAATTTTAACTTTGTCCCCTAGGCCATTTTGATGTGTGTATATTTTAAATCTTCAGGGTAAGTTTTGATGACAATTCTTTGTCGCAAACATAAAACTGTAATTTAAAAGAGGTCAAGAATATGTACTGTGTTGAATATCATCTTGACCGCGAAACTCAAGTGAAAGCTATAAAGATCATAGAGGGGAATCGGAACATAAGGGACGTGGCTGACGCAGTAAACTCAACCAGAAGTTCCATTAGTCGTTTGTGGTAACGTTATAGGGAAACTGGTGAAGTGAGAGAGAGATATTTTGGTCCTAGAAGGGTAACTGATCCTGTACATGACAGATTTATCCGGATTCAAGCATTTTGAAATTCAAATCTAACAGTTACTCAATTAAGAAGTGACTTGCTAAATGTACAGGGTCATTGATTATATTTACGTGGCTTCTGGGGACTTTATTTTTAAAGACGGAAAAAAATATTTTATATAAAAATTGTAGGATTTTTTCCAAATTATCTTTTAAAATTATCAGTTAAAAAATATCGCAATAAAAAAATGGAAAAATATAGTCAACTTAAACTTTTTTAAATGAAACACCTTGTATATTATGCGCTATAACGAAATATCTTTTTTTTTTATTTCAAATATATATACGTTGATGATATTTGGATGAACCATTTTTGAGATATTTTAAGTTTAAATATTAATAAATTACAAAAAAGTTTCATATTAGTATCAAGAAAGCCATGGAAACAATAGAATTGTTATTTTGCTGAATTTGGTGAGGGTTTTCTCTGGACCCATAATGTTTATTTTTGTGATTAAACATTCCTGCTAAAGTGAACAAAAACTTGTCGGTGAATAGAATTTAATTTAAAAACTTTGGATCCTGCTGCATAAACCTAGCTATTTCCAATGCATACTTAGGTCGGTCCTGCATATTTTGTTCAGGAAGGTTCTGAACGGACATAAATTTATAAGGATAAAATTTGTAAAATTTTAAGGTTAAATAAATTTTATAATCTATTTCTATTTCTATTATTTAGTGTAAGTCCAATAGAAAAAGTATAATAATTATCCTGAATAAACTTTGTTTTCATGTCGTACTGCAGTCCTTTTCTTCATTTAAAAGCTTTTTTGTTTAATTAACTTTCTTACTATGTATTTAATAGTATCTATAGATGGTACCCGTTGTTAAGGATATAATAAGTAATGTTTCTTTTGCACCGTCGGTACATTATTATTGTTACCATAAAAAAGACGCATAATAGATATTTTTTGTTCTTCTGAAAAGCCCATCGAAAAAAAAGCAATACAAATTACTTTTAATAGTTAAAATAATAAATTTCAACTTTTTACAATATTAATGCGTCAAATTTATTAAAACAATTTTATTGTTTCTTGATATTAATATGTTTTTTTTTAAATATCTTAAAAATGGTTTATCCAAATATTACCAATATATGTATATTTGAAATCAGAAAAAAAAAAGATCTTTTATTTTAGCGCATAATATACAGAGTCTTCCATTTAAAAAAGTTGAGGTTGCCTATATTTTTCCATTTTTTTATTGCGATATTTTTTTACTGATAATTTCAAAAGATAATATGGAAAAAAACAAACAACTTTTATATAAAACATTTTTTTCTGTCTTTAAAAATAAAGGCTTCAGAAGCCACGTAAATATAATCAAAGACCCTGTACACCAAGTAAATGTTAGTGCTTAAATTGTTGGAAATAGACTGCATGAAGATGGACTTTATGCCCGTCGTCCTGTTAGAGTTACCTTAGTAAACGTGGAAATTGCGGAAGGAGATTAAAATGGACAGAAGATCACCTTAATTGGAAGGAACAACTGTGTGCTCTTCACTGACGAATCTCGGTTTGGTTTAAGGTCAGATTCTAGAAGAATAAAAGTGTGGAGACAACCAGGAAACGCTTCTCGCTTAAAAACTATCCATGAGGTGGATCGGTACCAATGCGGAACAATTATTGTTTGGGCTGGAGTGGGTATTGGACGTTTGGCGAGGGCTTTCTAACACCAAATGCATATCGTGACATAATTCTTCAACCTGTTGTTTTTTCTCAGGCAGCGCACTTCGGGAACGAATTTATTTTAATGCAGAATAATGCACGCCCACATGTAGCAAGAACAGTAAGACATTTTCTGGATCAGCACAATATTACTCTATTGCCGTGGCCTGCCTAATCCCCTGACATAAATCCAATAGAGCACGTATGAAATATGTTGAAAAGACGTGTTATGAATTGTGAAGTGGTGTTCAAAACAAAAGAGCAGCTGGAAAATTGTTTAATTCAGGAGTGGCAACAAATTGACCAAAACCTGATGGACAATTTAATCAGGAGTATGCCTCGGCTACGCCGAGCTGTTGTGAACAATAGTATTAGATTTTATGTCTTAACTGTTTATTTTTTGGTATCGAATAAATAATTTTATTTTCTTTTTGGACACCTTGTGTAAAATAGATTTTTGTAATTAAATGTTTTTATTTTTGGTACAAAACAAAGATATTTTGTTAAAATGTTTGTTTTATTTTACAATTTTACTCTACTACATATACAGCTCATAGAAAACAAAATTTTAACTTTGTCCCCTGAACCATTTTGATGTGTGTATATTTTAAATGTTCTAGGGTAAGTTTTGATGACAATTTTTTATCGCAAACATAAAACTGTTATTTGAAAGAGGTCAAGAATATGTACTGTTTTGAACAGTTAGGGGTCTTGATAGAAAGTTATTATACCTAATATAAGGCTGCATTTGCGCAAAACTAGATGGGCCTCACAAGGCAAAATGGCTAAACAAATTACAACTACATGTAGGTATGTTTCCAAAAGTACGAGTACTGTGTCTGGTAAGTGAATCTAAATATCGCACATAGATAAGTATTTTTTTAAATTGTTTATTTGTTTCGTCTTTTTTTTTGAAAATAACATGATTTGTGTACATAATATAGTTTTTATACTTTTATGCTGAGTGGTTTGCTTTTTCGCCCAGCAAAAAAATCAACACTTTCATTATGTCAATCACGTCGCAAAAACTAATAATTTTTTAACGTTTTAAAAACTATTTTAGGAAATATGTAACTTAACTCTATCGTTTACGAACATTTTTCACTCCGCATCCTGTTCATTACTATACGCAGTCTTGGGAAAAAAACATATTTTCAAACTCTAAAAGCTTACTGATATGTATATTCTAAAAGTACTTTGAGGTTGAAATAGAGAGTACCTTAAGAAATAGGCAACTGGGTCAGCAAGTTTTCTTTTTTTATTACTTATAAAGCGTCTTTTTAATTTTAATCTTCTTTGTTGTATTTAAATTATATGTCCTAAGGAATATTGAAATGCTATCTTTTTTTTGTAATAAATACAAAAACAGGTAAGTATTGCGAAAAGGCCAAGCTGTTTGCCTGGTAGAGCAGTTACGTCGTGGGTTACGTTTGGAATAGCTTTTTTTAAAAATAGGAAATTGCGCCACGGTTTTCTGTTATATTTAGTTATATAATTGTTTTAAATTGGTTTAAAACCCCGAAAGTAATTAATTTCTAATAATTAGGATGATGTTTATGAAATCTCAACAAGACTGAGATAAAAGTGACTAAATATAAATATATTAAAATAAGGGGATTAAACTTATAAACAGTAAGTTTAAAAACAAATAATAGTATATTATATACTTACATATAATTATTATTTATTAAACCCCAATCTAATTAAATAATTGCAAATTAAAACATGTTCTAAAATTAATTAAGTACTTAAAGTTCATCGCTAAAAACTAACAATCGTTAATTGTTGTACGGCAAAACTACCAGAGAAAATAAGGTAAAAAAAACTATAGAACCATGTTCTAAGGCAACCAAACGTGATTTTTTGGTCAAGCGGCCATTACCGCCAAGGCAACTTAGCGAGGACCTGTTTTGTCCCCGGTACCGTATTTTTTTAACCATTTTAAACTTGTAAAAATGTAAAAGAAACTATATTATTCTTTTAAAAGCTCTTAACAGGCTGGCGTTGGCGCCATATTTTTATCTATTATAATTTTGAGAGAAATCGAATTAAAAATTATGACCTTTGCAAGTTATCTCAAAAACCGTTTGAGAATTCATGCCAAAAATAGTATGTATGATGTTTTCAGAGAGTGCTGATATTGAAGCTTATACTAGTTTTTACAAAAACCATAGGGGCCATTTTACCATACTACGGCTACACCCTTTTAGATTAATACATTTTACAGCTTTTTTAAACCAAAAATGATCAGATTGTCAGTTGTAATCGTTTAGAAAAAGAAATAATCTTATACACGAATTCATTTAAAAAAAAAACTAATAAAACTGCTTAAAGCTTACGTGATATCAGTTCAGAGAAAAGTTGTAAAGTCAAACTATCAAAAGGATAAAATAGGACAGTTTTACATTCTTTTTCAGTTTCGTTTAAACCAGATTCCATCAACACTGATTCAAAGGCATAAAATTTAAAAAAGTATATTGGTAAACTGTTGGAGTTTGCTATTATCCGAAGTCAAAGCTTTTTTTTAAGAAAATGTTTTATTCTCATCATCCTAGTATACAGTGTGTCCCAAATTGGGCCTACATGTATTGGTAACTTGGAAACCATTAGAGCACAGTGTAAAAAAATATTTTCCTAACTTTATTTTGTTTTTGAGATTTTTACCCCAACGCGTATCATTTGTTTTTTTTTTAAACGGGACGGCCATTACGCAGTCTAGTCTAAGCCTACTATCAAATAAACAAAAATTATCGTTTTTAGAGCTTAAGAACTAAAACCTAGATTGTGATTCATCAATAAAAAGCTCTTGAAGAGCTCTTTTCAAAAATGTAATAATCCAATATAGCGTCCGTATGAAAATCCAAAGTTTGGGTAAATATCTCAAAAATAAATAAAGTTAGAAAAATATTTCTTAAAAAAGTGTTCTAATGATGTAGTAATCTTAAAACCGTAAAATTGGTAGTTTGCGAGCTACAGGCAAAAGTTAAAAATGCACTATTTTAATTCTTCTTAATTATCTTAAAAACCATAAAAGATAAATAAAATCCGAAAGCGGATTTAATTTAGCAATTAAATTGTCTAAAACTTTTCTGATTTAGCCAACACTGTAGCTCTAATGGTTTCCGAGTTGCCAATACATGTAGGCCCAATTTGGGACACACTGTATAAAAAGCAAATAGTAGGATGCCTCCATATATAAAAAATGAAAAGTATTCTTAAATTTACAATCGCGTTTTTAACGCAAAAGTCAGAGTAAAGTATTCATTATTTTATAAATTCTGAACTGTTATAAAATCTATGCATTTTTAGCAAAAATGGGTAAAGATTCTTTTTGTAGAAAATGAAATTCCGTATCGCAATGGTGCTTTATAAAGTTAACAATATAATAAAAAATAACTGCAGGAAACAAATTCAAAAACAAAATTATATTTTTAAATTTTTATTCACATTTTTTTACTAAGGCACAATAGGTTTAGATATTGATTCTCAAAAAAGAAAGCTAATGTCAAAGTTCTGAAAATGGGTACTGTTAAGAGTATTTTTAATAAAATTTACCTATGATAGGTTTTATTTATTTCAAATTTGTTTCAAATTTTTGTGGTTTTTTTTAATTACCCAATTATTTTTGTTTTTTTTTTTATAAAAACGAGTTTTTTTATTCGAAAAAAATGTTTAATAGTAGTACTATACCAACGAAATGTAGCCCGATATTATAGTATAAATATTTCTCATTTATGCTAATATAAATATTTTTTAATAACAATCATAACAAGATCAGTTAATAACGACATAAATACAATTTGGTTTGTAAAGTAAAATGTACTTTATTTCTTATATATGTCGCACTCACATGCCGTAATTGTCCATTTCATGAACTGAATGTCCAGTTCCTAAAGTTGAACCAGATAGTGTAATAATATTTTATTTCACCATCTGGATAATATTTTTGTCCAGTTCATGAAATTGATATACCATTTTTCCACTTGGTGGAACGAGACGGTATTTTCCTCTCTAGAAAGGAAAATATTATTTTAAAAATAAATGACATAATTGGTTGTCAGTTATTTTCCTCTCTAGAGGGGAAAATGTTTTCCTCTCTAGAGAGGAAAATGAAAATCAGTATGCGTGTGAAATATGCATGTTTCCGAAGCAGTAGAGAGTGCGAATATGTATATTTTCCTAAGTGGTGGTAGGAAAATATTATTACACTATCTGGTTCCACTTCACCAACTTGACATCCAGTTTACGAAATGGATAACTACGCCAAGTGGGTGCGACATAAGCATAGATATACATGATCTGTATTTTCTTGCGTGTATTAAACACCTTTTTTAAAACCTCATAAGAGAGATGGAAATAGCAGGAGACATTTTATATTATTTCCCCACTTCTCACTTTAATAAATTTGCACTAACTGGCAAAAAATACAACTTTTTTAACCCTATTTGATTGTATTCGTAATAATATATTAAAATATCAAAAATACAATCGAATATGTTACATAATATATGTAGCGTAAAGATTTCCGAGGGCTACTAAAACCATTGCAAAAAAGACCATAAATCATTTCATTTTTGATGTATTACGACAGAGGCCACTCACTGCGAAATATTAACTTTTTGAAAACTATATATAATTCATCTTGTAGGTTTATACTTATTTTAAACATAAATATTAATACAGTGCAACCAATTGGATCCAGACTAGTAAAGATTTTAACATTATTTTTCCTAGGATAAAATTTTAATTGGGCATTAGTTTCTGGTGACTTAAGAACCTGCAAAGATACAGACAATATTAATCATGTAAATTAAGTTAACTATTGCTCTTAGGATAAAAATAAACCTAAAAGTTTAGGTTTGTTTATTAAAAAAAAAAATAAATAGTCTTTATGAATATACTATTTTGGCAGGTTTTTAAAGCTAAAAATATAAGATTTTTTTCCAAACTTCTCCACAGTTAAATAACACCTGTATAACATTAAAAAATATTTTTATTCTAATATTTTATTAAATGGGAAAATAGCCTATATTTATTTAATTAAAAATTATTAAAAAGTTTAAAATTTTAATAAAAAAAATATTTAAAGAGACTATTTTAAGCACTATTTTAAAATAAAAAATACAATATTTTTTTCTTGACGTTCTTACAAAAAGAAAGAGTTATGTTGTTTTCTATTATTAAAGGAAAATTGTTTTCCAAATACACAAACACATAAGAAAACTGATTGTTTATAGTTGTTAAATAACAAATTTATTAAGAAGATTCCAATTTTAAATTAAAAAAATCAAAATAAGAGAGGCCTCATAAATGGGCTTTTATTTTAAAATTAAAAATATTAGATTTTCTTTTTAAAAATGATAACAAATATTTAGGGCATGTTTGTTTCTATTATTTTTCTTTAATTTAAAAAATAAAAAAAAAACTGTATTATAGATACAAACATTTAATAATATTTATTTTTAAATTAAGAAATATTTTTATATGTACCTTTAAATATATATTTTTAGCATTATTTATTTTAAAATAAAAATAAGAGAAGTTGTGTCTAAACATATTTATAACGTTAGATCTACTATGCATGTTAATTTTCCATTGAAAAATAAAATTTTAAATTTACCTCATATACATACTATTTTGGCATTATTTTAAAATTAAAAATATAAGTATTTCCATCTAAACAGTCTTATAAATGGATAAGTCCAGTAAATTGCGTTATTTTTTATTTTAAAAAATAAAAGTTTCAAGAAATTGGATTTTAAAAATAAATTTAAAATATAAATTCTTTTTGTAAATATCATTAAAAGTAGATGCTGCATACTCATGTCTATTATGTTACGAATATTTTATGTAAATATGATATACAAAAATTTTCTGCGGATGTAGATTGGTCAGTTTTAGGTCCTAACTTTACGCATAAAATTACTTATATTGACTTATATTTATTAGCACGGGGAGTGCAAAACAAAAAAAAAATGCATCGTGTATTTCGGAAGCTTCGCATTGCGGTTTAAAGTTTAGATTTCCGGGCCGTATTCGATTAATGTGTGGGCCGGGATTATAGGCGACCGATTAATAGGACCCTATGTTATGCCCCAACAACTCAATGGTCAAACGTATTTAGCATTTTTGCAAAATGTTCTACCAGAGTTACTTGACGATGTGCCTCTCGGAGATAGATTAGAAATGTGGTTTATGCACGACGGAGCCCCGCCCGACTTTAGTATCTTAGTTCGTGAATATTTAAATCAAACTTATCCTGGCAGATGGATAGCACGAGGACTTTAGTATCTTAGTTCGTGAATATTTTAATCAAACTTATCCTGGCAGATGGATAGCACGCCTTGACCTTCTCGTTCTCCAGATCTAAATCCATTAGATTATTCTCTATCGGGTTTTCTGAAAGCTTTAGTCTATTCACGGCCTATTACTAGTGTAGAACAATTGGAGCAACGAGTGATAGAAAAGTGTCAATACATACGAAACAAACAAGGTATTTTTGCAAGAGTGCGAGCATCAATGAGTTTAAACAGTTGTATTGATATGGTTGGAAGCCATTTTGAACATTTGGTTTAAGTTTGACTGTTCTCATGGAAGTTAAAAGCCTACTTTAATGCTTTCTTAATAAAACACACTTTAGATAGTAATAATGTAATATTTTCTTTGGGTCACTCTAACTCCAGAACTGTTAGTCTGGCAAAAATTTTTAAGAATACCTTTTTTATGTAAACAATATCAGGCTTATCTTAATTTGAAATTAGAGAGTCAAAAAAGTCTTACAACAAAAAAATAGGGCCAAATTAAATTGGGTAAGCCCCTGTCCACGCACCACTGCTTAAAATTTCAATTACGCAGTTGGTGGCGTTTATTTCTTTTATCGAGAGTAACTGGTATACCAAATATCATCGCTCTATCTAACAGGATTCCCGAGATAAAAAAATAAAAACCAGTTTTTGAAGACCATCTTCAAAGGGCCATAACGTCCTTAGGAATCATTTCCAGACATATGTGCATATGAACTTTTCTTCATATATTTTTGTGTAAAATCACCCCTTAAAATATACGAACGGAATTTCCGGACACGCTGCATTTAAGTATACATTTTTAAAAATAACTTAAGTAATTTAATTTTGGCTTTCTTGGGTGACTGCTTTTTTGCTTTTTCTGGTTGATTTTGTTTTTGTAACAGCTTTTTTGTTACCCTTTTCAGTTTTATTTATTTTGAGATAAATCACTGCCTCGGTAAATATTTACTGAAACTAAAAATAATAATAAGTTTTACATAAATTAAAAAATCTCCACGCGATGCCAAGATAGGTAGACCTAAGCGTTATTCCTTGTGAAGCTCCATGGCAGTTTAACGTCAGTACATGTCAGTGGCGTATACTTGGGAGATTGTGCAGGGAAAGCCCAGTTCCCCCAGTTTTTGAACTACTTTAAATACTTTTGGGTTGTAATTTATTTACATATATTAATTTATTTACTGTTTATTGGATTGCTAGGAGAGGAAAAATAAGGTTTTAATACTAGAAAAAGCTTTGCTTATTATCATCTAATTATTCCACAAAGTTTTGGAAACGCAACTCAAAGCTTACAGTGTTCCCACTTATTAAAATCCTTAAGAAAATTCCAAAAAGGGCGTTTTTATTTTAATAGTCTTTTGTGGTTGCTTGCATGAGAGACATTAAGTTTAAGTGCCACGAATAGTTTTCCTTATAACGGTCAAACAGTTTAATTACTTTTGGTCAAAAAATGCAGTTTCATCTTTAGGTGTTTTCAAAGTCACCCTATAGTTTGCAAACTGAGTGTGCCATGGGAAATTTGGTACAGAACATTCATTCTGTCAAAAAAATTGTATACTTACGTATAAATCCTATATGTTATCCTAAATCGTTACCCCAATAGAACTATCTAGAAAGTGTACAAAAAAGGAACAAGGTATAACATTTAAATAAAAATTAAAAAAAAAAAAAAATTACTAAACTTACATAAAATATTTTATAAAATTTTTTAATAAATTAAACGTTGGTACACATTATAAATATAAAATCCTAATTTACACCTAAAATACATTAACCTAATTAGATCCCATTTTTTACCTGTGTCTTACGTTTATCTGCATGCACTTACCTACCTTTTTATATACTACATGCAGCCTCCCTTTATAGGGGAAGAAATTCTCCACTACACCGTTTCCCTTTATCCCACTCCTACCCTATGTCCCATCCCTACCGTCTAGAGATTCGGTAGTGGGGGTAGTTTTCCCAGATCCAGCCACCCTTGGTGTAGTATTGCTTCGACTTTCCCCCTGTTACCGTCGAAGCGTTTCGCGAGCGTCCGGATTTTCCGCGATCGGCATCCGATTTTCCTAATCGGGAAATTTATTTAGGGTAGTTTTTCATGGGCATAACCGTTTTAAAGGTCTTACTTTAAAATGTTTTAAAAAATCTAGAATAAGCGTGGAAAACTTATAAAACATAGTGACTATTAGAGAAAAATTGATACTTTTAAATCGTGATTTAAGTAAGTGTGATATTTTTTGTGAATATTGTGAAGCAAAGTGTTTTAAGTTACTAAAATTACTACTTTTTATGACATTGAATGGATACGGCTCAAGTGGAATGTAACTTCACTTTTTAGTGTTCTTGGTAAGTTGTTGAAAAAGAATATGTAATACGACAAGTTGTAAATAACTGATTAAAATATATCAAAATATATATTTCTTCTAGGTAACTTAACTTAAGGCCTATTTTAACAGCTTTTCAAAGTGCGGATCTTATATTATAGTAGTTAAAGTTTACAAAAATTAATCAGCCTACTAGTTAATAAAAAACAAATAAACATTACTCAGATATTTAGCACGATATACCAACATCGCTATAAACGTATTACCAAAAAAATCTTGTGTATATAAGTGTTGATCTTTTAATTTTAGCCGATCCATTTTATCATTTTAGGTAACCCTTTGAGTTATATTAAAGGAAATACACAAAAAGCAGATTTTATTTTTAAGGTGTATTTAGTACTTTTCCTTCATAACTATAATAAATATGTTAAATAATCTTAGTTACTAATTCTTTAATAAATACCTTATTTGGGCCTAAAATGTAAGTTTTATCTTTTTTCAAAATTAGGTACCTTTTTGTTTGCAAACTTAATTTGTCGGGGCAAATTTGACTCAGGACATTGTAATTTTGTCGAAAAGACGCACACTTATGTCAAACTCATATATTTTGTCTGGGGTTGTACAGGGTTTTTCCGTATATTTTGGTGCATTACCAGAGCTTTTATTTTAAGGGTTAGAAGAAACTTTAAATTACAAAAGTTGCAGTATTTTACTTAACAGTCAGATTTTGTCATCATATAAAACAAAAGAGCATCGGAAATGTGTTTAAAAATATCAAGTTTGTTTTTTAAATAGAAAGCCCTGTATATTAATCTTTTTGGCCTTATTACATCACTCCGATTTCAAAAGTATATATATATATTTTTTTTATATTTTTTTTATATAAAATATATATATATATATATATATATATATATATATATATATATATATATATATATATATATATATATATATATATATATATATGTGTGTGTGTGTTGTATGTTTCTTTTTACCGTTTAACCAGTATTTCACTTTAAAATATTGCATATTTAAAAAAATCTAGATAGCCGAGAAAACAAAATTTAGCCTATTTGTTAATCGATTACTGATTTAAGTATTCGTAATATTTTAATGTTATAAAGGGAAGGATAATTGCAATAGAAAACAGCGCTTACAGTATCCATAGTTGCTTAAAATATATGGCTTGGTAGCATTCTAAGAAAAGAATTATAATAAAAATATAAATATAACTTGTAGCAAAACCATACCTAATGGACTAATAAATAATAAAAAATGATATAATTCTAAAATTTATATAACAATTGTTTAACACACTGTGCATTCTTTAGATAACAAATGATGTAAAAGTAATATTTTACCATTCACAAAATGATAGTGCTATAAGAAATTGTTACGGTATTAGTAAAAAGTTGGAAAGATGAAAAATTTACCCACTTATTTATCATGAATATCCATTAAGTAGAGGCTATTTTATTTATTTTATATTCAACAAAGTGCATTGTGTACTTCTGTAACACTTTTATTTGTTCTTTTATTACATTTATTTTGTTTAAATCCTTATCTTAAAATTTTGTCGACGTCGCACAGGTCAACAGTCACCAATAAAAGTAACGATATGTTTAGCCAAATTAGTCTAAACAAAATATCTGCGTTGACGTATTTTAAAATTATGGAATTAGAATTAGGGATTAAAATAAATTAATTTTTTTAGTCCCCATAAAGTGATAATTTTTTGTGGTGCCGTCCCTTTGTTATTTGGCACCATAAACTGTAGCGTATCCACCCCAAGCGATTCCATAGCATTTTTTAGATTAAAAAAGTAAATTAAAAATAATAATAATAGTAAACCGACTTTAACAAAAACTAACCTAAAATTATAAATTAATATTTTTCACACGTAAAATAAATTATATTATCGTACGAAACAAATTAGAAGCTAACATTTTTTTAGAGGTTGGTGCCAGCAAAGCCATTAGATATAAAAATTTATCAAAATAGAAATAAAATATCCCGTAAAAAATATTATTTTATAATTTTAGGTTTTTTTTTAAGAGTCTATTTAATTTTTTCGAATTACCTATTTATTTCGCAACTTTTAGTTTTAAATAAGCACTAGAAAATTTAAAGATTTCGTTAATGATTTTCCCACATGCATCAGAATTTGACCAAGATTTTAAGATGTTTTTTCTCTTGACACCACACACGTAGGTCGTATCAATTAGCTAGGCAGCTACACTTACAAGTATTTATTAGTTCACTAGCTTTCTGGTCGCTGCTTCGCCCGCGTGGACTACACGATTTTGGCAGTTTTGTTCTTTTTCCCGTTTATGCGGATATTGCCCCCCTTCTAGTCTATCGCTGCACATCACATCACGCTTCTCGTGATCCTCTTTTACCACAAACTTCGCGGCGTAGCGCGCGTCTTGCAATTGAGCATTTTTTGTTTTATCGTATTTTATTTGTTAATACCAATTTTTCAAACAAATTTTCATCCGGCCTTGTTGATGATGAACTACTCATACTTATCTGTTTTGAGTAGTATAATAAAATAATTTATGTGCTACACTCGTCCGTCGATAAGCAATAAGTTTGAAACAACATATATATCTTATAACGGGTTGTCAATGTTTTCAAGTAAGTTTATTTTCTATTTTTATATAATTTCATAAAAAAATAATTATTTTATTAGAATACTTAAAAACAAATCGATTTTATAAAGAATTAAACCTTTTTATGTCTTTTCATGTTTTTTGTTACTATTATTGCGAGAGCAGACTAGCTCTCCATAATAATCTATAAAAAAAAATAATAATATAAAAATATCCTTATTCTGAAAAAAAGCGAAATAATTTTTCTTTTAATTTGTTAATTATTTGTCATGGTTTTTGTAATATTTCGAAACAAAAAAATTAAATAAACATTAGAATCTTTCGTATATACCAAAATAATTTATTTTTATAGAAGAAGCATTTTTATTTACTTAACAAACACATAAAATGACTGTAAACATTGCAGCACGTCCTTGCTTCGGCCAATACTGCTGTAACTAACCTAATATAAACCGGCTTAATCTTTAAATACAACTTTATTTTAAAGTGAATATTTGAAAATATATAAATTTCGCTTTCTGTTATATATAAGTACTTTGATCAAATTTATCCAAAACTAATTTTATTTTAACAACTTATTTAGAAAACTTTCAATTGAGTTTTAACATGACTTAAATATTATATTATATATATTATAAGGACATATGTTAATGTTTCTACAATATAGGTTTTGCCTTAAATATTACAACTGAAAATGTTATATTTGTGGCTTTTACAATTTTTGTAACTCTAAATTGCAAAAAAAATAAAAGAAACATGCATGGAAGTGGTGCAAAAATTAGTTACATAAATGTCATACATACAAACAAGTTAGTTTATTGGAAAAGTAAGGTATATCTACTATTTATTAATCGCTAGAAAAAAAAAATGCAGCTCAAAATACCATAATTTTAGGCTTGTAGATTTCTCAGCTTTAAATTTAACACTTTTTTATATAAAATTCAACAGTTTATATTGTTTTTCACAAAATATTAGTATGTGGTCGTTTACCTTCCAAATTTTATTAGTTAGAATCTGAATTTGCTCTTTTTGTGGCTACTTTGTCGTAGTATTAGGATAATTTTATTTTTTTATTTTAAGGTATTCTTGTTCTTTATATATACAAAAAAAAAACGCTTAAAAAGACATTTTTATAAATAAATGTAGTATTTTAGGATAAAAATATCATGGAATTTTTTCAACTTTAGGTCATGTTTTTAAGTCTAAGTTGCTGTGTGCAGAACCGAAATCATTCAATCGAATCGCATATCATAATATACGGTAAAAACGTGTTAGTCTATGTCGCATTTATTATTACAGCGCTAGATTGGTTTTGGCATGCTTAAGGCGGAAAATATATATTAGCATTAAAATATCTACCCGTAGGCCACATATTTTTAATATGCCCAATGTTTTTGATGGTCCGTTTGTTTTTGAAAAGTGAAAGCTCAGAAGTGTTGTAATTTTTATAACTCTTATATTTTTGACAACCATAATATTTTTAACAAATGCAGTTTTCAACAAGTATTTTATATTTATTAAAAATCCCAATCTTTGTTCATTATACTTTTCATATGCGACGGTAATTATTTTTTTCTTAATCATTTCTATTAAATGGGAAACATAAACAAAACTGATGATATGACATATCCTAAACTAACTAATAATATTTTGAATTTATCACTAAAAATAATTTTGTTTGGGGTGAATATTTTAAAAGGCGTATATTTAGCTTCAGTGTCATAAATGCTCTACATTTTAAATTATTTGTCATTGCTTATATACAATTTTTAATCGCAAAAATCAAATAAATTAAACAAAACTGCCGCATTTACAGAAATAATTTATTCATATTAAAAGGTATAGCTTTTCCTTTAATTTAATAAAACCTAAAATACTGCAACACAGTCTAGGCCTGTTGGTACTAACTAAACTTAGTACATTTCGATTTTATGGGGAATGGGAATAAATGTTTATTTTATTTTGACAATAGATTAAAAACTTTCAATTTATGTTATAAAGTAATCAAATTGTTGGAGTAATTTCCTAATTTGTGTTGAAATGACAAACATTAAAGATATTTTTTGTTATAATTTCTGTTTGTGTAATAGGCATAAACTTATATACGGCGTGTTTATCATAATATAAGTTAAAGTGATACCCATTAGAGATATACGCAATGATTAAGAAGTGTCAAACGCCATACTCCTTTAGTTGTCTAGTATGAACTGGTAGCATAATTGGTATTGCGTTTACTATTTTGGCGAAATAATCTCATCAATACTACATTTTAATTATGAGTAATATTTTTGACAGTTTCTGCCTTTTCTTATTTTTGAAAGTTTACAACATTTTTATTTATAACCATTTCAATTATTTATATCTTTTATATTTTTGCAGATAAACGTCGTTAAGGTTAAGAAACAATATTTTTTACGTAGATATTTTTTAAACACTTTTAATTTGCTTTGAATATTAATAATTTTTAGTTTGTGTCATATTTTTACCAAGTGTTGTATTTTGGATAGATGACATTTTTGGCGCCTGTTCTATTTTTTACAAGTATTTATTTTTAATAACAATGGCTACGGTTGTAAATTATTCGTCATGGTTTTTATAGCATTATAGAAAATTTATAAACTAATAGTATCAGAAAATCATTAAGTTTGCCTAAATAGCTTTTTTTTTCGTGGCACTAATATAAATTTATATAATTTGGCTGACATCTTATTTTGTGTCAAATATCATATATTGATCGAAATTACTTATCGTCATTAAATAATGGTCCTGATTTTCGTGACATTTCAGACAACGAAAATTAAATAAAACTTTCAACTAGAACTACTACTGACAAAACGATTTACCTTAATAGTACAGCACTTCTATTGACTCAAGAAACACATAAAATGACTGTAAACACGGCAACACGTCTTAGCTTTCGACGATTCTGTTTGCACTAACATAATGCATCCTGGTTTTATCAATAAACATGTTCTCATGTTTAAGCTGAATGACTAAATACTTTATTTAGCTTCAAGTATTAAAACCGTGCTTAACCTTATTAAAAGCAATATTTAATTTTAACAATATACAGGCTGTCCCAGAAGTAATGGGACACAAAGCAACAGTTGATTTCTTTAGTTGAAATAGTGTACTTAACGTAAACTTGCCCCATCCCAAAGTTGATAATAACTAAGATACAGGGTGTTAAATTTTTAATTTTGTAATCGTTTTTTGTAATAATTTCTTAACTAAAAGACATAGCGGTACAAAATTGGGGATTTGGTTCTTTAAGGCGAGAAAATCAAATTCGTCCATGTTTTTGATACACTTGTTTTAGATGGCATAACTTTTTTAAAGGTTACTATAATGCCTGTTTATTGACAAAGAAGTTGCTATAATTTTCTTTGCGTCGAAAATGTATATTTCATTTAGATCTCTAGAAAAAACTGTTTTTAAGATAAACGCGCTTTAAAGGACCCCGCAATTTTAAATTTTAATAGTTACACGCTGATTAAAAATCCCTTCGGACCCAGAACCCAAAAACCCCGCTAACCCCTTCAAAATCACCTTTAAAAGTCTTCATATCCCCAGTGACCATTAAGGCTAATTATGGGGAGGGGGGGTTAGATGGATTTTTGGTGAAAAAATGAAGTATACATTTTTGACGCAGCAGGGATTATAGTAATTTCTTTTTTAATAAAAAGGTAAATATGCAAAGCTCAAAAAAAGTTATGGCATCTAAAACACGTGGGGTAGGCCGTAGTGGCGCCCTCTACTAGCAACATCAAAAGTATGGATGAATTTAAATTCATCTTCTTAAAGAACCCCTTAAATTCCCAATTTTGTACTACCATGTCTTTAAGTTAAGAAATTATTACGAAAAAACGAGAACAAAATTAAAAGTTGGATCTGTATCTTAGTTATTATCAACTTTGTGATAAAGCAAGTTAACGGTAATTGTATTATTTCGACCTATAAAATCTGGTGTTGCTCTGTGTCCCATTACTTTTGTACACCCTGTATAAGGGAATGGTTCCAACATAAAATTAATTTAAATGATATTTTAATCGGATAACTTGTTTCACATTTAATTATTTGTATTAAAATAGGTGTATTTAAGATAAATGTATTGTGTTATATTACTATGATTTTTTTTAATGCCACATTTTTTATAGCTAATTTACTACCCGCATAATATGTAAGAAAATAAATATTTTGGCAAAATAATATCAATAACCTACTTACATGTATTATATATTTAATATGTCTTTTATTTTTATTAAATGCAAATTTGTGTCGTGTCATTTGATATTTGTGAAAAGAAATCTTTTTCGGCAAGTATTATTTTTGTCTTAAAAATGCTGGCCACAGTTATTTATTTGTTACAAATTAAACGACATTTATAGGAGCAAAAATCAAATAAATTTTAAAACCTTTAACAAATACTGTTATTTTAAGCTAATATTTTGTAAATAACATTTGTAATAAGTATCATTTTTTCTAATTGGGAACTTCTACAATTGTAAATTATTTCTCATAGTAACATTTTAGATAATTAAATGGGACTGTTAACAAAACGTTATCATATTTGTCTAAATAATTTATTTTTATCGTATGCTATTGTATCTACTTATAAAACTTGACAGATGCCATTTTTAAACGGGATTTTTTTTTGTAACACATATCTTATTTTTAATAAAAATACTCAACCTTGGTTATTATTTGTATCGATTTAAATTACATTGCAAATAATAATTAAATAAAATAATTAAAAACTACAATCTTTGCAAAAACAATTTTATTTTATAGTACAATACTTCTATTGACCCAAAAATCCCCTAAAATATATCAATTTAACGCTGTTTAGTTAGCACTAACCTAATAAATGATAATTGTATTACTAGAAACGACTTTCTTTTAAGGTAAATATTTAAAAAGGTATATATTTAGTTTTAAGGATTAAGTGAAGGCTTAGCTTATTTAAAAACAAAATATTATATTAATTAATTTTTAAACTTACTTTCGTTTACTTTATAAATAATAACATAATATCTATTTTATTTGATAAGTAACTAGGTAATTTAATAAATATCATAAAAAAATATTGTCATCATACATCAATTTTTTGGTAAATCGATTTTTTAAGCGGCATAATTTTTGTTTTTATTTGTACCTATTTTTTCAGCAATTTTAATATTTTAAATAAAATATCTCTACTCAAATGTTTTTAAAATATTTTTAAAAAATAACTATTTTTAAAACAAAAGTCATCTCATTTAATTATTAGGATTTTTCAACAAGTTACTTATACTCTTGACTCTATAAAGTAAAATAGATGAATGCGCAAGAGCCATAAAATAGTCACAGTAAATATATGTAAATAGGATTTAAAAAATAATAATAAAATTATGTGCACAGCTTAAACTTTTTTTTTTAATATAAAATAGTATCTGAACTAGTTTCTGAAGGCATTGTATTCTTTAAATATACTGATTTAAAATTTTAATATTTAAAAAACGTTCTTAATAAACAACCTTTTTAAGAATAATAATTAGTAACTATAATTTTACTACAGTAACTTTATTCAGTTTTACAAGTATAAATATTTATTTAAAAAAAGTCTTTTGCGTGGACACTTTGAAATATAAAATCTTATTTATATGTTTATGCAGGCAATAATATGTCCTGCCCATAACTGGCTGTATATTGCATGGTTAATGTGTTTTTATATGTAAAAGTATCTTTTTAAAAAAGTAATTTGTATAATTTGCACACTCATTTGATGAAAAAATTTTTTTTGGTTGGTTCTAGTTCGTGGTAATTTAGAACCAAAGGCAAGTAACAAATTAATTTGATATGCCCTACTGCATTTAGCTTGTCAGTTGTCTAAATTTATAGATACATTAAATATATTTTAAAAACAAATCTTTTATGTGGTATTATAAGTTAAATACAAATTTAAAAATGTGCCCGTAAGACCTATACGATGCTTATTTTGTGGTTATAATTTAATGAATTTGTAATTTTTATTCTACGTTACCATGATCTATTTAAGTTTTGATATGTTTTAGCACTTTTCTTATTAATTGTAATGTTTTAACAGATAAGCAAGACAATTTAAAAGTATTTTTATAAAGATGTGGTTAAACAATTTTAAAAGGGCAGTGACACCCTAAATGATGAAGAGAAAATATATATATTTTTTATTTAATATTATGATATTAGATATAAGATATTAAAAACTTTAAGTAATATTCTTTTATGGTGTTTTAAAACTTAGATGACAAAACACACACGTTAAGATAATTTGTTTGGCTTTAAGTCTTTGCTAATTATCCCACCATAAAAAAGTAAATGGTGGTGAATTATTACGAGATCCTTAAATTTTAAGGTTAATGAATGGTGGCAAGTTATTAGGTTGCACGTTTATATGCAGGGGTAGACAGAGTGGAATGTCCGGGGTTTTTTTTTTTATTTAAGAGTGTCATGGCTTGGTGTTGTCCTTTGGAAAACCTTTGAAAAAGCAAGCTTCTCCGGGAAAAAAATTGGTCTCTTATAGTTCAACGGTGAACAATGACAGAAAACTATCGTGTGAGATTAAAGTTAGTACTGAGGCAAATGGCTCCCTTTTACTTTAATATTAATGCATATTATTTTAAGAGATAAGCCATCATACACCAGATCAACTTTTGATATAGGGTGTAGTAACGCTTAAACGTTAAAAATACTTTTGTGCTAAATAAGGTATTTTAAAAATTTTAAAAGTTTTTTTAAAAAAAGCATTAACAAGATTAAAAAATTTAATTTTTTAAGTATTATTTAATGACCACAAACAATATGTTTTTAAGGAATTAAAATTGGTTAGATGTTTAGTGTTTTAAATTAGTATTAAAAAGGTCCTGTCCTAAAGTTATTGCAGTAGTTTTTGCACCTTTAAATAGGTTACTTGGAGGCTGGTATGAGAAAATATTAAAAATGAAGGGTTTAAAACAATATAGCTTTGACTATTTTGTTTTCGAGAAATTAAAAATTTGAAAATTAAAAACACTTGCAGTTAAATAAAAAATTAGTATTGTATATCCGTAAAAAAATATTTTATGTAACTTTTAGAAAATTATTTTTTTGGTAATGTAAGCTTATATCATAAACACTTGTTAAATTTTTTAAAAATATTTATAAAAACTATAATGGGTTTTATTTTAAAATTAAAAATTTAAGAAATTAAAACTAAAACCCCAACTATAATTCACAAAGCTTTGTTAACAAGGCTTTAGCCTAAATGGACGTTAGCCAAAGGGATGTTTTGGGTCTGTGTGTAAGAAATTTTCAAATGCCAACGCTGTGAAGGAGCTTTAAAAAAGAGAAAGGAATAATGCGACAGCAGCTCGACACTGCATATTATTTTTAATTAAACAGCAAACTAGTCAAAAAAGCAACTTGTTTAGAGGATAAATAATTTTTTGAAAATAATCATACATACTTGCAGCCATACACTTGCAAAATCCTATCTGGACAAAACTTCTAATTTTGTAGGTGCGGCTGCTCGTATTGTCGAAAATAAAAAACATCTAAAATATAAAGAGCTTGAAGAACGCTTAATCTTCATTCCTTTTTCTGTTAAAACTTTTAGTCCTTTGGGTGATGAGGGTAAGGGTTTTATTAATGAAATTTGCAAAAAAATACAATGCAAAAAATCTCGAAGTTTCATTATCCAAAGAATTGGTTTAGCTGTGCAACGGGGTAATACAGCATCGGTACTAGGTACAACCCAGGAAGGAATTTAATTTTAGAATATTGTTATTTGGTATTTATAACATTATATATTTTAATTTATTTTATTTATACATTTAATGTACCTAGAATAGGTTTTTAGACAAAAAAATACATATAATAAAATAAAAATAAGACCATAAATTTAACATAAGCAACTTGTTTTCAAACTAAATATAAACCTTAATGTTTATTTTTAAAAATTAAGTTTGTGATTACAGAAGGGTCAACCATATTTAAGTAAGACTGCGGTTTTGTAAAATAAACTACTTTGAAACGTATATAGACCAAGCCTTATCTGTTTTTGGTAGATGTACAAGATATCAGAAATACTTTTGCTAGAGACCCTTTAGAAAATGCATCTAACAGGAATCGATATATGCTCTCTCTCAAAAAGGCCCGAACATTTTTTTGTTAAACATACAATGTCTAAAAAATCAAACAAATCTTAATTTTTCTTACTTTATTTGTAATAACTTTATAAATATGAATTACAGAGAAAAAATAAACAAAAAAAAGTTTCTGAATAAATTTCCTACTAGACGAAATTAGTTTTAAATAGCAAATTGCTTTACGATTGTTACAAAAAAGCAATAAACACACAATAAAGGTGTAGTTTTTTCAGTAGTTTTTTGAGTTGTTCTGAGTTTAGAGCTTTATATTCAGCTAAAAAGAATTTTATACCATGGTTAAACATACGTTAAATTTTGTCATGTTTGGTTTGCTGTTTTTGCATAGTAATTTTACCATCCAATTTTATCTAGGATTTTTTTAAATTGAGTAGAGTCCAAACTATTTAACTTAGACATTTTTTTTACATATACTAGGGAACTTAAGCTTTTAAATCATTTTTAAAAATTAAAATATAGTTCTTGGGCTCTTTAGCAACTTTTAAAGTTATGAAAAAAAATCTCATAAAGAAATTAACTACCTCTACCAATTTAAGATAAAAATGTTTATTAAAAATATTGTGCAAAACTACGATGCTTCTTTAAAATATATTGAAATGGTCAATCAGTTAATTGTTGCGAAGATACTTGCTGCTAAAGTTAACCGGCGCTTAAGGCGAATCTATAAACAATAATAAATATCATCTTCTTGCACATGGTTTATATGCAATTATTATTATATTTTTATTTAGATGTTACCAACAGAATTTTTTAGAGCATTTGTTTTAACCAAAATAGATTAAACAATTATTGCCCTTAGCAATTGTAGCTTTAACTATTGCTAAGGACGACCAAATGACCTGATTTTATTTTTTAAAAAACGTTTGAAAGCCTAAAATTTCTAGTAAATTAAAAAAAAATGGTCTAGGTGTAAAATTCTGGACTTAGTATTTTATCTGGCCTAGAAAAATCTAAGAGTCCCAAAAGTCCATGCAAAAAACGACTTTTTTTGCCCTGCTTTTTGTTTATTGCTATTTTCCAACAAACCTCCATTTTGCTAATTCTAGAAAATTTAATTACGAATATCAAATCTAAAGTTATGGTAATTTAAGTAAAAAAAATATTTTTTATTTTTTTAGTATTTGTATATGTTTCGTAACTTTTTAATAACAATCATATATATATATTATATATATAATATATATATATATAAATATATATAATATATATATATATTTATATATATTATTAATAATATTATTATAAATAATTCTCATATTATATTACTATAATTAATGAAATTTCTGCATAGTGATTTACAGTGCATGGCGTGTTAGAGGAGAACATAAGTATTTTGAATGATACTCGTTTTACAATTTTTAATTTTTCAAACATTTATTTATTTTAAATTAATTTATTAATTAATTAGTTTTTTTACTTAAACATGCTCATTTTTTTTTATTTTACAAAACAATTAGGTAAGGCCTAGTACATATTTAGGTTTTAGTCATATCTTTGTTTAAGCAAACATGGTCTTTAAAAACCTTTTTTACTTACAATTCTTTAGAAAATCTCTATTAGTTTAAGATATTTCCTATTAGTTAATTTAATCCCAAAAGGCTCGTTTATTAAGTAAATTATTAAATAGCTTAACAAATATCAAATATTAGTTTGATATCTATAAAAAATCTTATTTATATTTAATAAAAAGAAAAAGAGCAATACAGTTAAAAGAGGTAATTATTTGTTGTGAATGTCCTCATATTCAGGATCTTCCATAAGAAGGGTAACTAATTTATTATGTAAGCACATTTTTGTACTAAATTTTAAATGCCCCATATAACCTAACTTAAAGTTTATTTTAGTAACCAATGGATTTATTAACTGCTCCATATAAATTTAAATAATTAAGATTACTACGTAAAACAAATAAAGAAATATACAATAATAATTATATTTAAGAAAATGTTGCTTTTAATCATAAATAATTGTAACTAGCCTTTATTTAATTCCTATTTTCCTAATATGCCAAAAATAAAGGCTATTTTATTAAAAAATATCACCCTATTCTTCAAAAAAAAAAAAATATACACTGCATGATACATAATAAATTGACAAACATTACTTCCAACCATTATTTATACCAAAAATTTTTTTAACACGTACCCCTATCTATAAGTTTAGAAACAGTATCTTTATTATACGAAAACTTTGTATGGTTGAATAATTTCATAAATTCTTTGCAAAATATTAGACAAAATGCCCATCTTTATCTTTGAAACCCATGTTCAACTTTAACAAAAAAATCTTTAGCTTATGACTCAAAAAATGTTTAATCAATTACTTGCTAGTATTAAAATTATAGGTAGTTTTCATAAATTAAAAGTATCCATTAAAAACTTATTGTTAGGAAAGGCATAATGTATTGTCTAAAGATACTTTAAAATAGATATATTGCATTGAACCATTATATTGTCATTTTTCCTTAAAATATTATATAATTTAGTATTATTTTTAGTATCATAATCTTCATTTTATTCTGCTATCTCAAAAACATGTTTGATCTTATATGACAATAAAGCAATACTATTTTTATTATTATCATTCAACCAAAAGTTACACTTATGAAATACATGTTTGGCCAATATAAACGCGGACAAAATTTAATTTGATAGCTGTATTATTTTAACCGTAATTGTTCTGTTTGAAATTATTAAACAAATAATAACAATTGCATTGAATGTGCGCCGTTATACGTCATAGTCGCTAGTTAATACTTTGATAAAACCACTAAAATTATATTAAAATCACGTTGCATATGGTGACCCACCAGCATAGAATAAATTTAATTAAGAATAAATCTAATTTTAGTGATATAAAGGTGTTTTTATACAGGTAA
>JAHBCN010007471.1:0-43362 GCA_019359885.1 Listronotus oregonensis | reverse complement strand
AAAAAAAAAAAAAAAATTTTTTTAAAAATTATTTTATTTTTTTTTAAAAAAAATTTTTTTTTTTAAAATTTTAAAAAATTTTTAAAAAAATTTTTTAAAAAAGGTTTTTTTTTTTTTTGGGGAAAAAAAAAAATTTTTTTTTTTTAACCCCCCTTAAAAAAAAAATTTAAAAAATTTTTTTTTTTTTTAAAAAAAAAAATTTTTTTTTTTAAAAAATTTTTTCCCAAAAAAATTTTTTAAAAACCCTAAAAAATTTTTTCCTTTTTTTTTTTTAAAAATAAAAAAAAAAAAAAAAATTTTTTAAAAAAAAATTTTTAAGGGGTTTAAAAAAACCCCTTTTTTTTTTTTGGGGAAAAAAAAAATTTTTAAAATTTTTAAAAATTTTTTAAATTTTTAAAAAAAAATTTTGGTTTTTAAAATTTTTAAAAAATTAAAAAAAAAATTTTTTTTTTTAAAAAAAAATTTTTAAAAAAAATTTTTTAAAAAAATTTTTTTCCCGGGGGTTTTTTTTTAAAATGGGGGAATTTTTTTTTTAAAAATTTTAATTTTTTTAATTTAAAAAATTTTAAAATTTTTAAATTATATTTAATTTTTAAAATTTTTTTTCCCTGGGAAAAAACCAAAATTTTTTAAAAAAAAATTTTAAAAAAAAAAACCCTTTTTTTGGGGGGGGGGGAAAAAAAAAATTTTTTGGGGGAAAAATTTTTTTAAAAAAAATTTTGGGCCCCCCGGAAGGGGGTTTTTTTTTTTGGGTTTTAAAAAAAACCCCCCTTTGGGGGAAAAAAAAAGGGGGTTTTTTTAAAAAATTTTTTTGGAAACAGGGGGGGGGGTTTTTTTTATGTTTTTTTAAAAAAATTTTTTTTTAAAACAAAAAAAAAAAAGGGGGGGGGGGGAAACCCCCCCTTTTTAAAATTTTTTTTAAAATTTTTTTTTTTTTAAAAATTTTTTTTTTTTAAAAAAAATTTTTTAAAACCCCCCCAAAAAAAAAATTTTTTTTAAAAATTTTAAAAAAAAAAAAAAAAATTTTTAAATT
This sequence comes from Listronotus oregonensis, assembly GCA_019359885.1. NCBI lineage: Eukaryota > Metazoa > Arthropoda > Insecta > Coleoptera > Curculionidae > Listronotus > Listronotus oregonensis. The sequence continues at coordinate 42,329 of JAHBCN010007471.1, read as the reverse complement.
TTAATTTTTTTTAAAAATTTTAAATTTTTTTTAAAAATTTTTTTTAAAATTTTTAAATTTAAAATTTAAAAAAAATTTTTTAAAAAAAAAAAAATTTAAATTCAAAAAAAAATTTTTTCCCTTTGAAAAAAAAAAAAAAAAAATTTTTAAATTTAAAATTTTAAAGCAATTTAATTTGGAGAAAAAAAATTTAAAAAAATATGGTTTTAAAAATTTTAAAAGAAATACCTTAACACTTTTAACATTTTCCCCAAGTAGTTCCAGTTTTCATACACTAAGCTATTATCCCTTGTCACAAACTGTTAATAGCAATGGGGCACTTTTTAACTGTGAATTATTTCCATTTCGCTACAGTAATTAAAATAACATAAATAACTGTCTTACGAATTGAACGTGTCCTTTTTATTTTAGATTAGTATAAACATGAAATTTAAATGACATTAAATACAAATAAGACTAAACAAACAAAAAAAAATTAGTATTTAAACAGAACCAAAAACTTAATAAAACGAACAAAATACTTTTAAGCAAAAACAATGTAAAATTTAAAACCTAATTGGCAACCAATAAATGTCATAAAAATTGATGTCCATTTAAAAAACAAAGTACCATGTGATATCTTTTTTTTGATTACGAAAGATAGTTAAAAAAATTCAGCATTTAAAAAAAATTATAACCTTAATTTTAAACGAATTCTTTCCTTTCTTGAAGTTGAACAAACAAGATTGTTCCTTTAACTTTTTTTACATTTGACCCATTTGATCGTGGTTTAAAAAATGATTTTTAAAAACCCATTATTATACGTCCTACACTAAAACAATCTGTGATTTAACAAAAATATTAATTTTAAATTTGCTTTAATTTGGATTTTGCATATCATGTTATTGTTGAACAAAATTGGCGCACATACCCAAGCCCCCACAGACATTTTTTTTCTCGGGGGAAAGCATGCAGAGCAGATTATATACCTCTCTCAGTCGCCCAATCAGCACTTGAAGCGAAAGAGAAAGATTAAACACCTATTCTTCTTTCCTCCTCGCATGCTTGTGCGCACGGCCACGCGTCATGGCTGCCTCTAGGTATATGCTCGAAGTATCTATAGTCTGACGTCACCATAATTCTAGTCCCTTTAATTAGATTAGCTCAACGCAACCTACATAAAACTTTTTTTACAATGCTTTATTTCAAACATGTGTTCTTTAAGGTGTTTTCTCGTTTCATACACTCGCGTTTCGTTAACTTCAGAAATTTACCTGAAATATTCTCGTTTCGTACACTAAATTATTTAATCAGTTTTATGCTTCTTGTTTCGTATCAATCGACCATTTTGATTAATAACTTTATGTAAGGATAATTTAGATAAACTGAAAAGCTCTCAGTTCTGATCATCATTTTATTACCTAGATAAAGCGGCTTTTTATTTTCCCCAATTATATTTCAGACCTAATAATTTAGACTAATTCAAAAGCCCTTGGTTCTGGTCGGTAATGGTGACTTCTGGTTAGTTACAGCGACTTTTTATTTTTCACCATATTGAAGGTTATTAAAATTATGTTAATAATTTCTTCGTGGGGATAATTTAGACAAATTTAAAAGCCCTGAGTTCTGGTCGGTCATGTTAAGTACTGGTTAGTTAAAGCGGCTATTTGTTTTCCCCAATTATATTTTAGACGTAATAAATTACTAAAAGTTGAAACATTAAACTTTTTCGTTTAGGCCGCAATTCTGCGATGGGTTAATCAATAATTTTTAAGCCTCATTTTTTTTTGTGGTTGGGAAACGAAATGGCGAAAACTGAATAATTAATTAACTTCTTTGTACAAAATGAGAACTTTTGGGATCAATTTTTGAGGTGTACGAAACGCGAGTGTACGAAACAAAAATAAATCTTCTTTAACGTAGGGCCACATTAGATGTGTGTTTTTCTACAAAATCCAAATTGGGCTATTACAATTTAGTCACATGTGATGCAAAGTTTATTTGTTTTTGACTTTCTATAAAGTAACTTCATAAAATATATTTTTAAAGAGGTTACAAAATCAACCATTTTAATTAATTATATTTTTAGCTTTTTAGTTAGATGCTCTTTTGGCTACTATACACCTATGTTTAAAATTAAGTCAAATATTGCTAACTTTTTATTATAAGAGATACAAGTTAGGTGAAATTAGAAAGTTGTGTCATTTTTACGCTGATTACAAAAACGATAATAAAAACAAATGAACATCAGATTTACAAGTTATTCACAAAAACATACTTTTTTAAATGCAACACTCTATATTTGTTTTAATTCGGAAGAGAATGTAATTTTCTATATAATTAGTTATTTACATTTTTCCTAAATAAGAAATAGTGGAGTTATTTCAATTAAATGTATTTTTCCATAACTGACAGGCAGCCATGAATTAAAAAACGCATTTTGTAAAATGATCGTAGTATGCTATGAAAAAAATAAAAAAAAAAAAAACAAAAGATAACATTATCCGCCATGATGTTTTAGTGACAACTAGTAAGGCAACATTTCATTTAGGTACTGTTGTTAAAATGTTGTCATTTGCAGAAGTTTGATATGATAGAATGCTAATAATTTGCCAAAAAAAATGACATCAGGCTTTAGACGGAAACTATTTCCAAAAAGAAATATGCCAAACAAAAGTTTATTTTTTACTCCTTATCGAACGTTTCAATCAAACAAAATTGTTTCTTGGGCGTAGAAATTAGAGAACCTTCATAATTAATCCACAAACAAAAATTAATGTTTTGCATATTTTAAAGTTTATCGTAAAAATTCCACAAGAGACTGTAGGTCAGCCCTTTGATCTATGCTAAGGAACTATTAAAAAAATTTAAAAAAAAAAAAACATAATTATGTACCCCAAAATACAGACCCACAAACTTTGTTGCCAGGTGATTACAAAAGGGTATAAACTTTTGTCAGTGGTTTATAAATGCTGCTATAGAAAATCCAAACTTTTTACGATTAATTCTTTGAAGCAATGTTACTAATTTTAGTAATAGAGGCATGTTTAACCGAAAGCAACATTTTGGAGCATTGCAATCTCCTGCGCCATCACCCTTTTCAATTCAAAAGATATTTTTGCTTAAACGTATGGTGCTGCCTCTTTGGGATCAAAAATTATTGGACCTGTGTTTTATAAAGGATCTTTAACATGCAAACAATATCTGAATTTACTAAGACATGTGTTGGAGGATTTTGATGGTGCCTGATGATGCCAATATAGCTATTATTAGCATAATGTATTTTATTAATGTTATGTGTTATTATTAAAAAAAACCGAAACTACGATGTTTATTATTTACCAAAGTAATTAGAAGGTTTGACAAATTATATCCTTTATGGCGGACTTTATTTACGATTTTAAGAATTCCATGGCTGCCTGCGTCCAGTTACGGAAAATGTCTACATCTACAATATTTAATATAAGTTAATTAGAAAAAAAAACTAGAGGTTCTTCAGTTTCAAAGCACAAAAAAGATGTTTAAGAAGCGTACCATGCCAGTTCTGGTAAAAAGTTTTCTCAAGAGCAATGACCTGGGACCCTTAAAAAATATTTGCATTTTTTTAACCAAAGTAAATTTTAATCGTATTTATACGTAGGTAAAGAATAATTCAAAGTTTTGTCAACAAAGTTAAAAACATACAATATTGTTCCGTGACCCCGTATAAAACACGGATCATGGTATTACACTTTTTTATTGGAAAATAGGGCTTACAAAGTTTCTATGGTAACAATTCAACGTAACCTAATTATGGAACTTTTTAAACCCTTTAACTGCCTGTCAACTTCTTATCTCTTCGAAAGACAAAACTAAACTGGCCCGTGCGAACTTCCTTCGCGCTTTTTATAATAAAGTGGAATAGAATGAACAAGTCTGGAAAAGTCTAGAATTAGCTAACTAAAGTCCGTAACATTGCCCCCTCCCAAGTTTTGATCGTCTCGATCAAGTATTTTCTCGATCATTTTCAACTTTATCTTCACCTGTGGCTCTTCTGAATTCGTACACCAGATCATTAAGCCCGGTTACTACTTTATATGGTCCTTCCCATGACTTTGCAGTTTCGGAACGCCCCCTTTGGGTTTTTTTGGATTGTATCAAACTTTTTACGACAATGAATCCCTTATGATTAGCTTTCAAGTCATAGCGGGACTTCATACGGTCACTTTCTTTTGTAGCTTATTGCGAACCCTTCGTGTATTATTTGCAGCTGTTACTGAGTTGACTACTACGGCCGAGGATGATCCGTTGTTAAATTTAGCAATGGGTAGCAGTTAAAAGTTAACAACGGTGTAGAATGTTACAAATGTCAGATTTTGACAGGTTGCCTACTAAAATCATTGAATAAACTGACAATGACGTTTTGTTAAACATTCTAAACTGCTAAGTTATTGCTAAATTTAACAACGCGATCATTACTGGCCGATAATCTTCTGTTTTTTTTTCATTGGTAAAGTCGTCCAATAAGTAAGTCAACTGGAAGGATAACTCCGCTTAAAAAAGACTTTTGCAGGTGACGTTCCAGTTGTTTCGTGAACTGGGAGCAATAGGCTAGTAAAAACGGCTGTATACAGTTGTCCCAGTTACTTTGTTGGTAATTTACCTTAATTTTCAGGTAGTTTTTAAGGGTTCGTTAAATCTTTCGACCATTCATCTGACTGAGGATGAAGGGGTGTGGTTCTGGTTTTATGGATTGAATGGATAGATTAAACAGGTTCTTGAATAAATCGGATTCAAGTTTCTACCTCGAACAGTATCTATTTTTCTTACTACAGGATGTAAGAAAAGTGTAAAATGAAAGTCTCCAGCGCCCCCAGGATAATCCGCAATGACCGTCGAAAAAGGGAAAAAATAAGGTAACCTATTTTAAATAAATTATTAACCAAAAAAATAATTCTAACCTTTTATATTTCTTTTTAACTAAACACTAACTTAAGTCCGTAAAATATGTTAATCAAATACTTTTTTTTTTAAAATTTTAAATAATATCAAAAAACTTACAGGTGGTATCCAGAATTAAATAAATTAGTTAATTTTAATTGGGAATGTTAATTTATTTATTCTTTATAACTGATTTCGTAAACCACTGGTTTCGGGATTCTAGGGAACATACATAAAAGATAGGGGTCGATAGAACTACAGCTTAATTAAAATTTAATTGTATTAACATAGCTCAAAGCTTTGTCTTCAGGTCGTCCTTATAAGGACCAAACTAAATTAATGTCTTACCATTGGATTTCCTGCCATGATTATTAAGGGAAACAATGTTTAGCTACAGGTCAAACTTTAACTATCCAATCAAGTATTAAAATAGTCGTAGTTTGAATTAGTAAGGGTAATATTGAATATAAAATTACTGCCGCTTTTAACTTAGTTTAACCACTGTATCATTAATTTTATGTATACAAGGTGTCAATAATTCCCAAAGCAATTTTTGTCCAATTAAATGATTTAGAAAAGTTTACTTATTAGCCTAAAATTTAAATCCAGTGATCACTAAAAAGCATTATCGAAACGCAAAACATGGTGTGAATTTGCATTTTAAATGTTAAGTAGTTTCATTGATTTATTTGGCCTTTATTGTATTAAAGTCTATTTGGTTTTGTTTCTGCTAAAAGTTGTCTAAAAGGCATGTTTATAACAACTTTAAGTAAGTGAACAGTATGTCCCTTAAAAACGTGGTTTTTAAGGAAACAAGGACCATGCACACTTTAAATCGGTTTTTGGCGACCGGTGCAATTAAACCAAATTTTAATTTGTTATTAGGGACCTCAGATAAAGCATTTTTATCATTGCACCAAAACTCTAAACCTACAGGGTGAGCCGCTAGAGCTAGGTATAATTTGTGTCTTGCTAATTTAAAAATTATTGGTTTGCTAAGTATTAACTGTATTTAAATAGTAAATAATACTATTACTTTTTTTATTTACTGTGTATATTAATTTACTTATAAAGTGCTCTTGGGTAAAATAAAAATACAGGGTAAATTAGAAAACCAATTGTTTCACGCCATATAAAAAATATTAATAGGTATCCTAAACGAGTAATCTGTAATATTACCGTTAGGAAACAACAAATTAAGCCAAAATAACGGTACACATGTAAGGATTTTATATAATCTTTTAATCGCAGAATATTCAGGGTAATACAATACAGAAAAGTTAAATTATACCTTTTTTAAAAGTACTTTTAACTTTATAAATAGAAATGAATTTAAGCAATTTGACTATTTTAATGAATTGCTGATAAAAATATAAGTTTAAAATAAAACAAAATGATTTTAAAAAGATGGCATTATTTATTTTAGCATGGGAAATATCTCAAAATGCAAAGATATGCCCGAAGATAAACGGAAAACATTACTGAATGGTTATAATAAGATTCTCGACATAGTAGAACGTGTGGTAGAACGGTCACTAAGGCAAATGAATCTGTGTATACGAGGTTCTGTGTAATAGTATTTTAAAGATAAAAAAAATTATAATCTTTTATAAATAAATGTATGGGGACGTTATTATAGAGATAATCATTAATTGTATGTGGTGATTTACACAATCCTTAATATCTCAAAAACTAACAGCTATGGAAAAATGCTATAGAATCAAAAATTAAGAATATTATTTTTTTTTAAAGTTTTACAAACATTTTTAATTGGGGAAATATTTAAGTTAAAAAGTTAAGTTCTGACTTAAAATAATTTTAAAAAATTGATTTTTTCATTATATTAAAAAAACATTTGAATTTATACAAAAAATATATAACCTTAATTAAAGATACATAATTTCTGTCAAATAAAATTTTAAATAGCTTTAATTGTTTTTAAGATATTGATATCTAAAACAAATTTTTTTTTAATATTTCAGAAACTAGAGAAGATAAAAAAATTAGTATACCCTAAATAAAGCTCCTAAAATTGATAATATAAAAAGTTATAAAAACATTTTTGATAAATACTAATAAATGAGATATAAACAAAATTTTGATTCTGATCACAAATTTCATCCCAAAATAGTAAAAAAAATATATGTTCTTTTAATAATCTGATTTTTGCATTTTTGTTATTTAAATTATTTATTTTAATCCTTTATTGCCTAAACTTAAAAATACAATGTAATAAAAATCCTATTTAGGATATAAAATTTATTATTTACTTACTTAATACTTAAAAAAACATTTTTTTTATTAGCAAGACACAAATTATACCTAGCTCTAGCGGCTCACCCTGTAGGTTTAGAGTTTAACTGCAATAATAAAAATTGCTTATTTTGAGGTCCCTAATAACATATTAAAATTTGGTTAATTTTTACCAGTTGCCAAAAACCCATTTAAAGTGTGCATGGACCTTTTTTACAGTTTCTGATAACTTGACAACTGCCTTAGCAATATCCAGGCAATAAACCACATTTTTTGCCTTTTTTGTTTATTGCTATGGATTATTTTTGACTGCGCGCAGCCTGCAAAGTAGCAACGTCTAAACGGAATTTTTTAGAGTTGCGACGGCTGCAAAAAATTTGTTCAGGAAGGCACACAAATATTCAAAGTCCACCGCTAACATTTGTTAGAAGTTTTTGTATAAGTCACTATCTCCTTTGCTTATTAAATTGTTTGTTACTACACAACGTTCCCTATTTTTGATCCAATCTTTCACTGAAAACCTTTTTTTTTTCTGACACGTCAGCGTTTTCTCCGGAGAAGAACTAATAGAGCTGCAGTTTTTTCTTCTGGTTACTACCACTCCTATTTTTTTATAATTTCTTAAAATGGTTTTTTTATAGTTCCTAGATTTCAAACACACATACCAAGTCAAAATTTTAAGAAATAATGCATGCAGGTTTTAAATAAATGTTGCAAAATGAGTGTGTCTGAACATCATCGCAACTTTTTTATTTATTCATTTCTCAAGGGTAGCTGTAGCTGGAAATACTGCGTGTTTAAACACAACGTAACTTTTGCGACTGCAGCAAAAGTAGATAACTGTGTGTGACCTTAGCCTAAAGAAATAAAAATGAAGGTTAAAAAATCTTTGAAAAGAAGCGTGTTCGTATATGGCTAATAAGTTGATAGTAGTTCTTTGTTTAGGTTTTTTAAGGAAAATTTGGCTGTAGTATCAGTAATAAATTCCTATATCTAAATATACCACACTTTACTTTTATATGTCAGCTTTAAACACTGAAACTTATGCTTTTCTGAAATGACTAGTCAGTACATGTATTGCCGGCACACAGCGTAAAAACCTTTTTGAACTATTAAGAACTAGCTACACCCCTGTAATGCTAGGCTAACAATAAATTAAAAATTATTATTACGCTGTTTTCCTAAAACGGATTTGGCCATTACAGAAAATGACGAATGGTTAGTTAAACATTATAATATTAAGGCTATTACGCTGTACACGTATTGTCTAGTCATTTCAGAAAATGACGGATTTTAGAGTTTGAAGCCGATATATATAAAACTTCCAAGTTTAATGTTTAATTACTAGTTTTACCTATGTTTTGAGAAAAACAAGATGGTTATTAAAATCCTGTTTTTAATTTTCCAATCTCCTGAAAAAGTTACAATGCTTCGGGTCGCGAAATCAGTACTAACTCGCTGTACGAATTCGCCGGGCTTGCGTTTGGCTGTGGAAAATTTATGGATCGTTCATTTCATCATATTTTACCGAATTGAGAAAGATAAATGTCCCAACACGAGTATAGGATGAAATTAAATTTAAAAATCTGATTTATATTCCGACGGCGGCAATATTGGAAATGCGTTTTTTCGAAGTTTCACACCCTTCCAGGAATCCACTTTTACTTGGTTTAATTTATTTTTTACCTTACCGCAACCAGAGGCATCCATCAAGCTTATAAGTAAATTAATTTCGATTGGATTTTAATCTTTTTTTCGTAAGTTACTATAAACCGATGTTTACAAAATCAGACAGTTGACTAGAATAATTGATGTCTTTGACTATTTTGTTTTAGTTACAAATAAAAAAAAAATACCAAATAGCTTTCTAATGAAATAAAGACAGGATAACAATTCGATGCACATATAAGTTTTTACAGTTTTTGTACAACTTTTTTTTATTAAGGAATATTTAAACAAAATCATATTTGGGGATAAATGCCTTTTAGAAAGGTAACAAACATTAGGATACCTTTTTAAAACTCATTTATTATACCAAAGGAGGTATTTTGGCAAAAATAAAAGTGTATACCCACATAAAGTAAAGTATGTTAACCAGTGATATAATAAACATTTCTAACTTCAATTTTAAAAAAATTAATAAATATAAAGTTTGCTCTTGGCAAAAGCGTTCTTATTTAAAAAGTTCAGAGGCCCTTGTTAACTAAATTATTTAACTAATTGCATTTGGTAAATCTAGTATCTTCAAAAAGTTATGTTTTTCTTAAAAAACATTTAGTAAGGGTATAAGGGTTTAAACAGACTGTCTAGATATAAAAAGCAACAAAAAATATATCAGTTTTCGGTAATAGCTTTTATAAAAGTCTTTTAAAGAAATAATATCGTCTAGACATAGTTAAAATCAATAATATTTGTAACTTACCCACGCCATAAATGAATGCATATTAATAAAAATCAAGAACATTTTTATTATTATTTTAATATAACTCATTTAAATTTTTAAAGAAAATTAATTAGGCGGTCTTTTGGAAAATGTATTAAAAAAACTACACGTATAAACTAAAGTAAATATATTCCTTAGTTATAGAAGTAACAACCAGTTTGCTAAAGGACAGTTGTTCATTTTTTAATAAACTATAATAATATAGTTAACTTAAAATACACAAAGGAACCTTTGCTTCTATTTATAAAAACATCTCCCAAGTAGGTTGCCTAAAACTGAAATACATCATTATTCGCCCTTATTATTGCCCTTTTAAAAAAACATCTCGTCTTTACTATAGGATATACCACCTATATAGTATAGTATTAAGCCTACTTTAAAGCATTTTCTTAAGGGGTGTTTCTATTTAGCAAGGCTACCGATCCCAGCTTTGCTTCCAAAGCCACCTGCACAATTCTAAGGTCGCATATTAGTCCAATCATTAATTTTTTTTTGTAATTAACGTTAACAGATATCTAACAACGCCATGACTTCCGGAATAGCCTGTAGATTACTAAAATCAAAAATCCAACCAATTTTTTTCCGGTCATTTTTTTAAACCATAATTATAAAAAAAGGGCCTTTTTGGTTTTTTTTTAATATAACAAAAAATACTGGCTTTATTACTTTACTCATAAAAGTCCGTTTGTAGAGAATTTCTGACCATTTTTCACCGAGAAAGCCGAAAAAACGCTTAAAACAGACATTTTTTCAAAAATTCCTATCTTCGTTAATTTTCCATATTAATGGCTAATTTTTTGGGAAATGATAGTCAATAACATATACTTTAAGCTGCCAAAAGATAAAAATTGTCGCATTTATAGTATTTATTTAATTGCACTATAAACAAATGACACCCTTATCTTGCAAGTGCCTTGAATATTGGGCAAATGGTTCGATTTAAATTTTTAAAATGGCTTTTTAAACTTGAGATTAACGGCTACAAATTGTTTATCTCATATTTGCATATTAGTTTGAAAAACATTGTTTTTCGACAGGGGTTGTATTATGAAATTTGCCCAATTATTAACATATGTATATCAAAACTACAATATGAGATATGTTTGTGGTATAGTTTTTCGTGACAATTAGAGCCCTTTTAATCGTTGTAGAAAATTCCATAGCTAATGACTTATGAATCTCACTCTAAGTTATACCTACTTCTTTGTCTTTGTTGTCATATTTTTTTATTGTTTATTATTTTTAATAACTAGCTTGTGACGTGTAACTCTTGCGAATATTTATTTCAAAATAATTATTTTCAATAGTTCGATTTGAGATAAAGCACAAGTTAATTTTCCAAATTATCAAATATCAGATAGTTTTGCTTTAATGCTTTAAAGATAGTATATCAATATGATGCCGCATCTAAAATTGAAATACAGAGCTACTTTGTTTCGGACTGCGGATCGAATTTACCTGTTTTGCATTAAATACTATTTGAAAATGCTGTCACTAGATAGACTAAGTACGCTACAGTGTTCTAAAATTACACAGTAGAAATTAAATTCAAAGCATCTGATTAAAATTGAAATTCGTACATTTCATTGTTATTTTAAAAACAGCTCTTTGTGAAGAAATATTTTTAATTTAAATGGCAATAAAGGACAGAAAATATTATTCTGTACGTCTAACCCTGGACGATTTGTAATAGCTATTTAACCAACAAGGGCGTTTAACGATCGAGACCATTTAACGCACCGGCTTAGCGAAAAATATTTAAAAAATACAGTGCCTTAATTAATGTATTAATGTGTAATGTCCGTAAACCAAGTGACCATGCGATTTTGGTTTTTAATAGTGGCTCCACTGCTTGGTCTGTTTCTTATTACCAATGTCGCCAAGTTAGAAAAAATGGTTTTTATATAGTTTTTTTGGAGAATTTTTAGATTTTCTAGATCAAATTATTCTAGAAAACGAACCTTACAAGCTTAAATAAGTTCTTTTGAGAACTACTTTGCATATTTTGAGTTTTAAAGGTAAGTTACATGTGTTTTTGGTTACGAAAATGAAACTGTTTTTTTTTTCTTTTGAAAACGTTTAAAATGTGGACTGCGGAACAAGATGCGTTTATAATATTGGCACATTTTAGAAGTGCAACTCGTAATGAGGATGGAACTTGGTCATATTCTTATTATAGTTGCATAAAAGATGTCATTAAAATTATAACAGATCTCCGCTAGACCCAACATTTTTTTCTACCCAAATTTTAAAATTAAATTATTGACAAACAAGCGACTTAAAACTAAATTCATGCAAAAATTATCCAAAGAGGCTGTAATAACTTTATTCAAATTACGATTACTTGGAAAAATAATATATAGTAAATTTTCAAACCTTAAAAAAACAAAAGGTTTTTGACATTTAAAAATCGATTGTAAAATGCACGACGCCAATAAATATTTCTGGGAATAATTTAATAAATTTTGTGCAACCTCTAAATAGGCAATCCACAATATTTTTGGACAGATGGTTTACGGACATTAATGAAGACCCTGTATACTACGAATGTATATCATGGCAGAGTGCTATTAAATACAAAGTCATTCTTAATGCTAACTAATATTAATAAAATATAGTTTCTAAGGGTTAAACAGTCGAATTTAAGTAAAACGAAATAACGGACATATTGAATGAGTGTAAGTTAAAAATAATAATATAAAGAAATCAGTATATTTTCATTAGCTACTTTTTAAATTTTAAGCGCATAATGAGTATTAGGTCAACTTTTTTCTTTTTTCTTTTTTTTATTATTTTTACTTATCCAACATAAAGTTTTAATAAACAGTTTTCGCATAAATAAAATGTGTTATTTTAAAACTTAATATCCAGAAAGCGTAACTCCTGGAAACTTTTTATAACATTACAATTTTAATTTAATAATGAAACTGGGACTTTTTCTGACACAAACATGTCATATAGACAACAAAGTATTATTTGGCTTAGAATTTTATAATAAATAAGTCTTGAATAAAATTGGGCATGGGCACCGGGATGTGTATAGGTATAGATAAATATAAATATGATAAAGAACTTGACAACAGGTTTGTGTATTATTACTTTTATTTTTATTATTATTATCTGCAAAGATCCGACATGACGTATCCTATGGCTCCGACCCCATAGGGCGTCATGCTGAAGGCCATCCGTATCGAAAACTACACCTCGCGTCCGGTTGGTCAGTGATCTTTGGCCAAATTCATTTGCCTCAGTAAACGAAAGGACCCAAGTTTTGACCCGATGTTAGTTTCCGCTGGGCCGGAGAACTCAATCACATACATAGAGTTATTCCTTTTATCAAGGAGAACGATATCAGGTTTATAGGCGCGAATTTAATGCGTAGTTGGGAATGCATAATTCCAATATATGCGACTGTTGTCATTTTCCACTACTGCCTCAATATCGCCGAGAGCAAATGACAAAATTGCTGTTTCATCAATGCCGTTATAATGTCTATGGTGATAATAAAGTACCCGAAGTGCATCGTTATGTCGGTGAATGTAACTACTAACAGCATGCACTGGACTAGTGATGAGCAAAGCAAGACCAAGACCAAGACCGGCTAGTCTTGGTCTTGGTCTTGGTCTTGCAAGCCTGGTCTTGGTGTTGGTCTTGCAAGTCAAAGGAAAGTCTTGGTCTTGGTCTTGGTCTTGCACCACCCGGTCTTGGTCTTGGTCTTGGTCTTGCTGCAAGAGTCTTGCTGGTCTTGCTTTTTTTGGTAGTAATAATTTAGACTAAGTAATATTGAATAAAATATATTTTTTTAATACTTAAAAACAAATAAAGACGGAAACTATATTTTCTGCATTCAAATTATAAAATATGCCAATTTTAACCTTACACATACGTTTGAATTATTTTAAAAAGCATATTTTAAATGTAGGGATTTATTTATTTATGCTCCATTTTTAGTTGAATTGAGACAAAACCGTTTTTTATACATTTAGTGGCACATAGAAACATTTTAGTGATAAGACTTATTTAAATTTTCTTTGAAGAGGCATATAAAATTAAAAGAAATACAAAACTATGTACTGTGTGAGCAGAAAAAAAACTTTTAATTTCAACCAGATGTGAAATTTTCATGAAAATGATTTTAATTTGTAAACATTGGTTTCTGATTTTAAAAAAAAGTTATTCAGAAATCTTTTCAGTTCATATAAACTTTTTATTTTTAAATTAGTCAAACATTTGCCGTACAAAGTTTGTACAAATATTGTATAAACATCCTGCATTATACAGGGCAGCTTAATACTGTGACATAGCTTGATATCTTCAAAAGCCGTTTATTATGGTGAAAAACTGAATATTGTATTGTAATATTGTATTGTATTGTAATAAACGGGGTCCCTCGGCTCTAGTGTACCCCTCCTTCACTTCGACCTAAAGAGATCTTTTGTGAATACCCTTCGTTGTTTAGTGCCCGGTAATTCCTATACCTTTAGCAAAGTTCAGGATACTACGCGGTGCAAGCTGAATAATATCTCTAGGAGTAGGATATACCCCTTCGAGGTATTTAAGCCGTTGTCGGGTCAGTTCTCTGCATTCACAGAGAATGTGTTCCGCAGTTTCGTTTGCCTCGTGACAAAACCGACATTGTTCATCCTCAGTCTTTCCCATTTTTTTGAGGTGATACCTCCAAGGGCCATGTCCTGTTAGGAAGTCGGTAACCAGTTTAAGTTCATTTTTGAAGTTCCAGTAGCTTCTTTTGTACTTAGGTGAATGCGAAATAAATCTTTCGCCTGCCTTTGTCCTGGGATGTCGTTCCAGTAAGTCTCTTTTGACTTTTTTCCCATGTCCTGAGTTCCTCGTAGAGGTGGCCTCTAGTGGTGCCACAGAAAGGCTCAGGTCCATAGAATGGTCTCTGTGCCCCTTTCCCTTTGGCGAGTTGATCGGCAATTTCATTGCCCTCCACTCCTTCATGTCCTGGTACCCTCCAGAGTAACTCTGTTGTGTTTGGCCAGTTGGTTTAGTGATTGTCAGCATTCCCAGGCCAGCTTTGAGTTAAAAGAGCATGAAGTCAATGCCTTCAAAGCAGCCTGGCTGTCCGATAAAATATATATGGCTGCGCCTCGAAGACCTTTTTTGGCGCATTCAGAAGCGCAAATATCAATTGCATGGATTTCAGCTTGGGAGATGGAGGGAGCCTTGCCGAGAGACTTTGATAGTCTGCATCTAGGTCCAAAGACACCAACCCCTTGTTCCATCTTAGATCTTAGATCCGAGCCTTTTTCATGCTTTGGTTCATTCACACTCATAGTTTGGCGGTCTTGAATAACCACTTCAAAAGAGCGCTGGAAGTCCCGCACTATAGGCATCATGTCCGTGGGTTTGGTCAGAGCTTCAATCTTGATTTTTTCCAAAATTTTAAGGTGACCAGTCAGGTCTCCTGACTTTATACTTTGTGTCTGGATTACTCTGGAGGCACTCAGTATCGCCTCCCTCTTTATGTGCAGATGCAGGGGCAGGAGGTTCAACATTGTCTCCAGAGCTGCCGTTGGGTAAGATTTCATTGCTTCAGTAACTCCCAGACAGGCAAGTCTCTGCAGTTTCAGAAACTTTCCTTGTGTAGTTTTTTCCTCTGTTTTTGGCCACCAGACCAGTGAGGCATAAGTAACTATAGGTATTACAACTGTAATGTATGACCAGTAGATTATTTTGGGTTTTAGACCCCATGTTTTACCACATAGTCTGCGGCACGCCCATAGTGCCGTTGATGCTTTGCGATAGTCCTTTTATTTGCGAGTTCCAATTGAGTTTCTGGTCAAGGACAATTCCCAGATATTTTACTTTTTAGAAAGTTTGATCGTAATGCCGTTTAACATAGGAGCTACACACCTTGTTTTCCTCCTTTTTGTAAACGGTATTATAATTGTTTTATTTGGATTGACATTTAGCCCTTCCGTTGAGCACCAGTTCTCAACCAAGTTTAGGGCCGCTTGCATGCGAGCAGATAATATGCCATCATGCCTGCCCCGGATGGTGATTACGAGGTCGTCTGCGTAGCCTTGTACATCGAAGCCTCTTGCTGACAGCTCCGCCAGAAGCCGATCAACCACTAGGGACCAGAGCAGGGGCGATAGTACTCCACCCTGTGGACACCCCTTTACCGCTCTGACCATTGCAGTCGCGTCCCCCATAGCAGAGCTGATTTTGCGGCTTCTTAGCATGACTTTAATCCATTTAATCGTTGAGGGTTCAATGTCTCTTGATTCTGCTGCTCTTTGTATGGATTCGAATGAGGTGTTATCAAACGCACCCTCTATATCATGCATCGAATGTCTTCTCTATGTCTCTGACTAGACATTGTAGAGCATTGATCGTTGATTTTGCCGGTTGGAGCTTAAAAACTGAATATAAAAAAAAATATAGAAAAAAAGGGCGTCAAATGTGAAATTTTTTGCTATTCCAGAATTTTCCAAAGAAAACCCCCTTATTTTAGCTTTTAGCCCAAAATATAAAATTTATGACAAAAATCCATTTTAAAAAATCACCACCCTGTATATTATGCCGTAAAATTGTTAAACTATCATATAGAAACAATGTCAACGTTTTTAAATATTCGGTTTTGATAAAAATGACGTCATTATCATTCTTTTCGCAATGTTTTGTCTTTTACGTTAAAACCGGAAGTGATATTTAAAATCCATTTGTATAGAAATTATTCTTATTTGACATGAAAAACATATTTTATATTAATTCTTTTTTAAACATTTATATCTTAGTTTTAAGAAGCCATCTAATGGTGCCACTTCTTACAGTGTGGAACAAATACAATTTTTTTCTGGATTTTGAAAATTTTTAATCTACCCTGTAAGTGGCAACACTAAATAGCTAATTAAAAATAAAACATTAGAAATATAAAGGTTATTTTCAACTTCTATAACTTTTGTACCCCTAGCTTTTCTCTGTCGTGAATGGTTTCGAAAATATCCTGCTTTGTCGGACCAATTGAGTAACAATCCTATTATTTTCGAAACATGTTATTGAATTTACTCATAATCGTTGTTAAAGAACTTTATAAAAGAACAAAGTGATCCATTTAATTATTATTTTATTAAAGAAACCTGTTACTCATTAAATATTAGCCTTTTTTGGCAGTTCTCGCACATTTTTTGTCATTTCTGTATGAAATACCTTTGTATATTGAATATAAAAATTATATATTAATATATTTTAAAAAAAGTTGCAGAACTGCAAGAGTCTTGCAGGTCGGTCTTGGTCTTGCGTAGTCTTGCACTCCTCGGTCTTGGTCTTGGTCTTGCATACCCCGGTCTTGGTCTTGGTCTTGCAAGCGAAAAGGCGGTCTTGGTCTTGGTCTCGGTCTTGGTCTTGCAGCAAGACCAGACCAAGACCGCAAGACCAAGACCGGTCTGCTCATCACTACACTGGACAATCTGACAATAAGTGCATAAGTTTTTCGGGTTGCTGTCGACAGGCTCGACAAGCAGTATCAGAAATGTTAGACAACTGACTTCGGTATACCAATGTGTTTATCAACCCACCCTAGCATGCTAATAGAAATCCTTCTCTCTCAGACTTGAGCACAGCGGATTTTAAAAACTCAAACGTGAGGTTTCGAGATAAATTAAGTCTTTCTATGTTTCGGTAAAATACTTCATGCTGTTCTGCTTAAATAATAGATACATATATGTATTTACAAAAAAACAACCTTTGTTACTAATTTGTAAAAAATATAAACAATTTTAAAACTGAATTTTGGTTGTCTAAATAACACTCCCGCCAAATGGTGAACCGGTAACCGTATCAATATATGACTGGTTAATGGCAGGGTAGACATTTTTTTTTAATTTAAATGTAAAGAAAATAGGCGTTCTTAAATTAAAAATACATCATTTTGGATCAAAAGATATACGAGGAATCAGATAGTCCCATAAAAAGTAAAGAATTTCATTTAAAAAATGTATCAAAATGATCCCTAGCAGTTTAATTTCATGTTTAATTGTTTTTCAGTCATCCATGGCCGCCGGCAGGGGGGGTCAGAGGAGGTCCGTCGACCCCTCTGGGTTTTTTAAAAATTACTTAAAATAAAACCATTTCCGTCTAAATTTCTTAATTTTACAATATCGTCTAAGAATTTAAATGAATATGATTATTATTTAGAAAATAAAGTTGTGGTTTTCTTTACTTGTGTTTTTAATTCAATTAATTCTGGGCCAGTAAATTAATATAAACTTTTTGACCCCCTCTACATTTTTTTTGGCGGCGGCCCTCAGTCATCATTTTCGGATTGAATAGTAAAATTATTAAAGATGGCTATTTCAGTTTTCTCTTTTATACAGAAGTACGTGCAGAGTCAAAAAATCGACCTGTCTAGTCCTAGTTGGATAACCCTATGCAGTGTTTAATTTTTTTTGGGGTTTTTAAATACACCTTATCTAGAATTAAAGGGTGTAGCCCGATAAGACAAAATGACCCTCATGGCTATTGCAAGAACTAGTATGAGTTTTAATATCAGCACACTCTAAAAACATCATAAATACTATTTTTATCATGGATTCTCAAAACGGTTTTTGAGATAACGCACAAAGGTTATAATTTTTCAAATCAATTTTTCTCAAAAACTATAACAGATAAAAATATGGGGCCAACGCCAGTCTTTTTTTAATTTAAATTCGCTTTGTTTTAGTAAAAGAACATGCTCACGGATAAAACCAATTACTAAAATAATTTTTTGGACCAAAACTTGTAAAAATATCAAAAAAATCTATAATATTCTTCGATAAGTACTCAAAAGACTGGCGTTAGCTTCATGTTTTTATCTATTATAGTTTTTGAGAAAAATCGATTTAAAAAACTATAACCTTTGCTCGTTATCTGAAAAACTGTTTGGCAATCCATGCCAAAAAAAAATAAGTATGATGTTTTTAAAGTGTGCTAATATTAAAACTCATACTAGTTTTTACAATAGCCATGAGGGCCATTTTACCATACTTATATGGCTACACCCTTTAAATATTAACAATTTAGACTATAGGCATTTCACCGTGTAGAGGACCCACAAACAAACAGTATTACAACTTAGTACAATATTTACTGTAACATGTTTTTTTCTCCTATACATATTGGCCAAGCTCGCTCTTAAAATATGAGTTGTGTAAAAAAAAATATAAATCAGGAATATCTAAGTGAAAAAAAAATAAAGCAAAACATATCGCCTTATTGCCTCATTTCTATAAGTATTATGGGCGTCAAATGTTATCCCGCATATCCCGTACCTGCAATTTTACTGGTTTGAGACATGTTTCAATTTAATTGGTTTGGATTAGGCAGCTGTTTTACATGCGTCCCTGGCTTAGCATTCCGCCCACTCTGAAATTTTAAATGTATTTTTTAAAAAAATGTTGCTATCTTTTAGTTTTCTTTATAGTAACATTAAAAGATAACAATGACTTACCAAGAAATTAGGTACATGATGGAAATTGTATCAAGCACAAATACCGCACGTGCGGTCTCTTTTCGTACTGTCCGCAGATGGGAGATGGGAAGTGATCGCGGTCGCGTTAGCGTCGTAAAGAACACACCCCTTGCTTGACCAGCAGCTGCTTCGTTATACTATGAAATGTGTATATTTCTACGCTCTCAATAAAACGTATACCCAGAGTCCTCATAAATTATGTTTATATAAATTCTAAATAATTTCAGAAGATATATAATACTTTAACATTAGGTCAATATTTTTAAAACACCATGTATAAATAACAATCCTAGTAAGTGTGTTAATAAACACACGTCTTCCACTGTCATAATTTCAATTAGAACTTGATTAAGTGCCACCCATTTCGTAATAATTTATAATTGATTCAATCCGATAAATAAATCTTAACGATGTGCAGCCGCATATTTTTAATTGCTCCTAGACCTGATCTTTAACTTTATTAAATAGTTAATCACCATTAAGCTCTCTACAGTGTTTCTCTAATGGTTTGTTTGGGTATTTAATAAACTTCAGAAGTGTTTTCATTGACGCAAATACTACTATAAACCTAATCGAAATTCTTAAAGGTACGTAGGTATGTTTATTTTATTTATAACTACTTGTAGTTATGATAAACGGATTATGCATACTTATTGTTTTTTATTAATTAATAATATGAATAATTGTCCCTATCAGTAGAATTGTAATAGCTACCATAAAAAAGTAGAGCGTAATTCTCACCAACATTATAAACAAAGAAAACTGGGAAAAAAATAAAAGAAAGGAATATTATTAGACACTCCTTTAAAATTGGGAGCCTATTGTACACTTGCGCTTTTAAAACAGAGAAAATCTTCATAACACTAAAACGAACTATGAAAATGACAAAAAAGCAAATAGTAAATGCTCTAACTTAGAAAATAATATTATAAATTATATATTATATATTATAAATAATCATTAAAACCAACCAGAAGACATCTTCGTTAGTTCATTACAACAGCAAATCCAGATATCCGAAATTCCTGCCGATGGAGGCTTTAAACACAGCGTACCGTTAAAAATAGACATAGTACCTACACAATCATAAAAAATATAAACAAACAGAAAACGAGAACCACCACCAGCCCAGGCCCTAGGCAAAAAATAAAACGTATACAACGTATAAAACAAAAATAACATTAGAACGTACAAGCACCGCTCTAAAGGTGACCGACCCATTAATATACAGAACTTAATAGACAAAAATGCAAATTAGGAAATAAATAAAAACAACTTATGGCATAGTCCAAAATAATAGGACAATTAGACGTTTAACGACATTCTTAAAAAATACCCTTAATTAAATTTAATTTAACCAGCTACAAAAATCTTTAAAAGTAAACAAGGAAAGGAGCTTTAGGGTGCAAAGCATGAGACAGTGTAATATGCAAATGTATTCGACGTGGCATCGCTACTGAAGAGCAATTATCCATGCATTACTTAGAAAAAACTAGAAAATAAAAGATTTTTACAAACATGATATAAAACAAAGTCTACACAATCAAAAAATATGGAAAACCAGAACAATGGATACATAATTATGGCCAATTAGTACTATTTTTTTAAAGTTACTGCCAGTAAAACTTAAGGTCCTATGAAATAAGATGGGTCCTATGCTTATATCTAAATTGTATTGATTAAAAAAAATGGTATTTTTTAGATAAAACCTGTCTACATACCATTTTTAATTATGAGGTCGGTTTGGGTTGTTAATCGCAGATTTTTTATTTATTTTTCTTATCAGTAATAAACTTATCATTGAACCACCTATGTATATTTTTAAAATCATTTTTTGCTACCTATTTTTATCTTTTTTTACCTACTTTAATCAGGTCTTTTAATAAAAATTAAAATTATTGTCTGGTTTTACCTTTGCCTCTTAATGTTTAAAATTAATCACCAACTCTCCAAGTGTTGTAATTATTACGTGTGATAAAAAATTATACGTTATTATATTCGGTAGCCTATTTATTCGTATATAATATCATAAAAGATAAGAGAAAAATTTTCTTACTAAATACTATTCGAAATCAAATTAAGCCGGAAAATTCCTTCTTGCTTACGAATATTTAAAGGCGGCTTTTTTTTTAAACCATTTTGATTTTTTTTGTTTCAACAGCCGTTTCGAGATTAACTGTCCGGCCTGGAGCAGTGTTTTTTTGATTGGTCGCTTTTGGCGCCCTCTTTAAGGTGCGCATGGTTTGGAAAATTTAAAAAAATATATTTCTTGTATTCTACAAGAGTTGTTTAATAGTATAGAAAAAGTTTGATAAATAAAATGTAAAAAACAATATTGAAAATGTGTCTTTTTTTTAAGCTTCTAATAGGTAATAGTACTTTAAAAAATAGTTTATTACTGCGCATATACGTAATTTTAAACAATAATTTAGCAAAGTATACTTACACAGAAATTACAAGCAGATTATCCAAATTATCGAATATTGGATATTAGCCATAGAGTTAAATCACAATGAGCTTTAAACCGTATTATCAGGTTACTTTGTATCGGTTTAATTTACGTATCGGGGTTGGCTCTCCAATTTGAGTACTATTCGATGACATTGTCATCAGATGCATGTTAAATTACTAAGCCATAAATTCAAAACAGAATTTTATTAGAAGAGAAATGAACAGTTTGATCATATGCAAATTACAACTAAAGGTAACATGTTGAGTTTTATGGTGCGATCTTTTCGGCCTATAAACTTAAATATCTAGCTTTTAAATACTTCCTTTGTTTTATACTTAATATGGCGTTACCAAAGATTTTTTTTTTAATCGTAACCCTGGTTTTTAGAAGTAATTTTAAAGCGCATTATCAAAATGCCCATATTTAACAAAGCTGCCGTTTGACAACAAACGGATTATTAAATGAAAACAAATATGTTATACCGTTTAGTTGTTTTTTAAAAATGCTTGGAGCGTCGTTAGTTATGGTTAGTATTTTTGGTCCCGCTCTTTTCTATGATAGATTTTTTTTACAGTTTGTCCCAAATCTAAAATATGATGTTATTCATGACTATTTTGAATCTGAACCTAAGGTTTTGAGAAATATCAGGTTACATATAAAAGCCAAATTTCAACAGACCAATCCTTATGCACCAGTAAAACATAATTCTTTAAAAAATATGTTAAAAATATTAAAGAAATGGTAAAAAGTGCCATCTAGGTGAGCCTGGCAATGATATTCAAAAAACGCAAAATAGACACCTTTTGACAAAAGAAATTCATCAAGAGCCATAGGCACAAAGAACATTTTCTTTCTATTTTTAAATTTTACAACAAGGTTCAAGAACCTCAATACCATTATTATATTGCAGTTGGGTGAAAAGATTGGTTTTTTTACTTTCTAATTTATATATTTATTTCAGATTTCGCTCAGCACCGCCTGACGAGATACGGCAAAACTACCAATTCGAAATTCACAAACCTGTGAGCTAGGGTGGCTATTTTTCCAATATTTAAAAACTTCAGCAATTTAAATTAAAAATAATATTTTATAAAAAAAAAAAACAGTGTGTGCGGAAAACAATTAAAGTTTGTAATATTCTTAAAAGGGGCACAAAATTGGAGTTACCTATCTGTTTATGTCTGCGACTCCATAGCGTGACTTGATAGTAGAGAGAAGCATTTGCCCACTAAAAACTAAAAAAAAATAAAGTTTCATAGTATAGTTTAATTTTTTTTTAACAATTTGATATTCTTTTATGGGCTGTATTTTATTTTACACTCGGTTATTTGATGTAATAACAAATTATGTACACAATAAAATTATGAAAATTGTTTAATATTACAATAATTTTTTTTTAATTATTTTTTTTGTCTATATGTTATAGTCAATCCTCGAAGCTCCGGCGTTCCTTGGTTTGACTAGTCAATCCTCAGGTCTGACTTAAAGTCTTAGTCAAACCCAAACAAATGAAGTTTTTCGGCCTCTGACTAATGAATTTTCGTCAAGCCTAGAAGAAAATAATTTGGTCAGGCAAACGTCAAAACTCAATTTAATGAAATCAGGGTTTGACCAGTCAAACTTCAATTAGGTATTAGAAAGTCTCAGTTTGTTAAATTAGAAGTAATAAAACTTTTTTTAATTTTAATGTTTATTGTTGTTATATTGTCAAAGTTAAAATAAAAAAAAATTAGTCTTTATTTAGAGATGGTGAAGCATTATGACATTTAAAATAACCACAACTAACCAAAACTGACCACAACTAACCGCAAGTATAAACTTATTTAAACGTGTTACAAGTACAGTCGACGTTTAACCGAGTCTGCCAGTCGCTTCTAGAATCGACTAGGCAAAGCCCGAAACAGATTATCTTACTTTCGACGTTTGAGTGAAAAGTTAGGAACTTCTAGGTTTGACCAAAATTACTTTAGTCAAAGGCCGAAATTGAAATTTATTTCGGGGTTAACCCGAAGGCTTTGGTCAAACCTAGGATAAACCAGTCATTCCGCGAAAAGATTGCGTATCGACTTTTGACCACGACATATACACACTGTTTTTATTACAAAATAAAAGATTATAGTGAATACCAATGACACACAAAGAATGTGTAGTCTGAGTTATACGCTAGAAAAAATAAAATAAAAAATTATTTTTTAAAATTGTAATGTTATAAAAAATTAGTTTTGGTTAGTTTTGGTGGTACTGAAAAGTACAATTTTATAAAGTAGTTTTAAAATAATATTCGACTTTTTCTTTAATACTCTTGCCTGCATTTTGTAATGTTATTAAAGATAGGGAAACGATATTTTACACGCATATAAAATGAATTAGTCTGCTTATTTTGACGTGTTCTTTTGTATTGATTAGTTCGAAAATAGCTTTAGATTTTAATTTGTAAACAAGATATCTTCTAAGTTATTTTAATAAAGCACCACACTTTCTGTGCAAAAGGACTAATCTTTTATTATTTTTTGATAGATCAAGTTATGTTACGGTTACTTCATTTTTAACCAATTAGCACAGTGATTCTTCAATAACTCTCATACTCTGACTTTAAAATTTATTTAATTTCCATGTGCAGAGATGCAAAAATGTTATTTTGATTATCTTAAATGTTTCAAATAAAAAGAGTTTGGCCTACGAAGTTTAATAAAAAAATCCTACAAATGGCTTAGTAGGTCTGTTTGTTATTCAGAAATAGTGTACATTATTGTACACTTTTTTACGTAAGCGCTCTTATGAAAGGTGTATTTTACTAAGTAACAAACAGACTTAGTATCATGCATTTTAAAACTTTTTTAATACGTTTGTTAAAAATATTTAAAAAACCCGTACCCAATAACAAAAATATAATACGCATCTTTGTCTTCTGTCTTCGACATTTAGTTATTTATGACTTACAACTGTTTATTTCGTTTTAAGAATCAGTGTTTTGTGTTACGGAGTTTTTATAAAATATAAGTGTTACTTTTTATAACCAGGATTATAATTCGCCGTTTAGTGAAAAATTATTGAGGACATAAATCATCGAGGCCATTTAACGCGCGTTAAGGGTTAAGATCATTAATTGCCAATTGATGCCCGAGTTAGGTAAAATATTTTCCGGGAATCATTTTGTTATTAAATTTTGTTAATTATAATTTTTCTGGATTTTTTTTAGAATGTATTTCGAATCTAGGCAACCAACTTCACAAATGTTTTGACGGTTGTCATTCGAATCACAAGTTTATAATACAGACTAAATATTTGGTTTCTTGCATATATAATCGTTTATGAATAGAATCCCTATTTTCTCACACAGGCGTCAATACATGTTTTTATATACGTTAACAATATTCATAAATGAACGATTGCCGAAAAAATATTATAACAGTGCGTTTTACGTTATTAAACTATTTTAAAGAAAGGGTCTTTTATAAAAACTTAATAAAGCACCCTCTTTCTAAAAAAAACAACAGTTATTTTATCCTGTAAATAAAAACAAAACTAATTTTGAAAAATTAAACCCAAAATAAAAATTTTCTCAGGCTGCTTATTTAAACATCAAGTCCGGCATATCCTAGATTAAACAATAAAAATTTGGACAGAAACAACTTCAGGTACAAAAAAATACCAAAAAATATGTCGCTGTAAAAAATTGGGTATTTTTTGAAAATCAAAAGGTGAAGTCATTTCCGTTAACACCGGAGGTACTTTAAAATAAATAAATACGTAAAAATATGCAAATTAATCTATTTTCGAGCATTAGAAATAAAAAAGGAATAGAGACCTACCTTTAAGACTTAATCGGTAAAATTTGGGAAGCAAATTATATATGTCACCGAAGCAATAAAATATTTTATAAAAATAATGCTATAATTTTAAGTCATAACCAACGACTAGCCACTGGTTTAATAAGATACCCCTTAACTAACTTTATTTTTTGTTGGCCTGTCTGTCCCCTGAGATAAGGCTGGAAGCTGTACAATACAAATCTATCAATATTTTTGTCTAGACAAACATAATATACCTAATAGTATTTTAAATAAAGGCTACTGATAGATAGTACAGTGGATGGGGAGAAAAAAGCTCCTCCTCTCCTCCGGATTTTTTTGTACAGTTTCAATTTTTATGAAAATTTGGAATTAGGTTTCTTTTACCCTCTAGATCAAAGTTAATATATGCTTAGGGTGTGCTTTTTATTTTTAGGAGGTAAAAAATTAATAACTTGACAGATTTAATTATTATAAATATTACTGCCTGAAATATTACCAAGTTCATTCTTTTGCAAATTTTAAATCCTTAAAAACCACCCCTTACAACATTGCAATTCTTATAAACCAATATAATAGATATAAATAGGAAAAAAAAGTAAAATTGCATACAAAAATTATACCGGTAAAAGTATGAAGTATACCGGTTTTATAGAATGTTATGCTCCGAAGTGGGCTATTCGACTTTTTCGAAAAAAAAGTTGATTGGTTTTTTAAACATAGCTCCTTTAGTTTTAATGATAGAAAGTTTGTTTAAAAATAATTTTGTAGGGTTTTTAAGAGCTACAAGGCTATGTAAATTAGATCCTTTTTAATCCCTTAGTTTTAAAATGGGATGAGTTTAAAGGGCTAGAATAAGGTGGTGCTCGCTCCTAAATAGAGGCTTTAAACGGCCATATCTAGCCAAATATTTATTGTACAGAAAAATATATGAAATTAAAAGTCTTTGTTATTAAAAAAGCTATAATTCGGTACCCTATCATTTTTTTCGTATCTCCAGTATTGTTGGAGTTATATTGAAGAAAATGGCTATTTTCACGAAATTGCGGAAAATCGTTTTTCACTTTAAGCTCCAATTTTTCTAAAATTAAGCATTTTAATTTAGTTAAACTTCTAGAATATATTATTAATACATATATAAAAAGAATCGCAGAAGGGTACAGATCTATTTTAATTAAGGAGTTGTTTTTAATGATCTTTTCGTAGAAAAAAGTAGGAACCGACCTTATTTTTATCATAACTTGCTCAATTTTTATGCCAAAAACTCTTTTTTTGTTTTTAAAAGAAAATTTTTGATTATAAACTTTAAAAAATATCTTATATGTTTTCCTAAAAATTCAAACTTTTCCCGCTATTTGACTTTGAATCTTTAAAATTTAACATTTGACGAACAAAAGCTAGCCATTAACAAGCCGTAGCTCGGTCTGTATTGGTTGTAGAGAAATTAGAAAAAAACATTTTTTTTTTAGTCTTTTATAAGCTACAATTTTGCTCTTTACAGTTTTTTTAATAAAATGCATATTTTTCTAGTTATTCGTGAAAACCCCATTAAAAACGTCGATTTTTTCGTCGAAAAACTTTTACTTTCAATCGCGAATAACTCGATAAATATTAGTGTTACGAAAAAAAAGTATAGAACATTTTTTACTTAAAATTACTTTTCTCATCGATATCGTAGTTAAAATGTAAAAAAATCCACCCCCAAGATGGGGTGGCAACCACCCCCAGGATAAAAGCACACCTCGGCATGATATAAACTTTGATCCTTGCGCTATTTCCTACCCTCTGTGAAAATTTCAAGTAAATCCATGCAGGACAAAAAAATTCCTAGCCAAAATGCCTCATCTCCTGTGCTAAAAAAGAAGTATTGTATTTCCCTGAACGTAATAGTGGGTGCCGTATGTCGTATGTATATGTGCAGCATTATTTATATGTGTGTGTTTTTGAATCACTATTTGCGTTGGGTTTCGGTTACTAAAAAGTATCTTTTCTAAGACTTTTTGTTTTAAATTTATTTAAACTTTAAAAACTACTTGAGTTACTGTTGTCACATAAATCATATTTCTATTACAAAAGAAAGTGGTCTCTACATCAAGAGCGGGGCATTCTTACCGCGACGAAAAAGGCATTTTCTTTAAAGTCTACGGGACGAGACGAGAGTATGATTCCTTTTGTCTTGTTTCGTCCTACTTTCTAGTCTTCGTTCGGATAAGACTTATTCATACGTACGTGAAAACACTGGTTCTTAGTATATACATGGTTGCTTTTATGTTTTTATCACCATTTTAACCCAGCCACCTTAACTAGATGGCTAAAATTATTACCCAATTGAAAAGTAATCGCTTTTATAGGTTATAGACTATCTGTAAGCAGAAATAAAACTTTATCCCACTAGCAGCAGTTAATGATCCAATAATCTTTCATTTACCTGACAGATCTGTA
The DNA here is from genome assembly GCA_019359885.1 of Listronotus oregonensis. Classification (NCBI taxonomy): domain Eukaryota; kingdom Metazoa; phylum Arthropoda; class Insecta; order Coleoptera; family Curculionidae; genus Listronotus; species Listronotus oregonensis. The sequence goes on along the minus strand of JAHBCN010007471.1, from coordinate 14,571 downwards.
AAAAAATTTTAAAACATACATACGGATCTATCAATAACATTTACGCAGTATTATAACAAGCTTAACTTATTGTCGGATAAACAAAAAACAATTATATGCTATGAGGGTAAACATTTTTTAAAATGTTAACTAATAAGCAGTACGTTTCCAGAGGACAAATTTATCTCCAAATACAAGTTAAAAAATAAATTTTATGTGCCTTGTCGATGTTTTTAATTAGGTTTTAAAAAGTCGGTTTAACATAATTTTGTTTGCACTAGACCTCTTATCCCATCAAAAACACCTATGTAAACTAAAAGTCAAGTAAAAAATATCGGCTTCTTAAAGTACTGAGATCAAAAATTAAACCTAGTGCTGTCCACAATTTTATTCTAAGTATATTCCATACCCAACACACCCTTCTTGTCTTTAGAATAAATAACTGAGTAACTACCTATTATGTGTGTTGAACATTTAATTCAGCACAGGTAATTAGAATACCTATGTGAATTTAAGTACCAAATGCTTAACTGCTTATTTAGGCTTTTAAACTGATAAATATGTTTATTTTTATAAATTTTTGTTTCTACTCTGTACCTATAGAAAACAATAAATGGATTTAAAAGTAAGTTACGTACAAACTGTTTAAATATTTTTAATTAAGTACCATGAATGGTAATTATTTCACTTCTTATTAAAAACGGGAATCTGACTTTTGTCAGTTAAAACTGAATACCATAAAAACACTTCGATATATTTCAGTTACTATTTCACTAGAGTGTTTTACACTGACAAAATGTTGTGTTTGTCCTTACCTGCACCAGGTAAGGACAAAACTAACATAATGGTTTCTCAGCAACAAAATTTTGTTAGGTTAAAGAAAAAAAATATATATATTTCTTCTTCTTCTTCTTCACACGTTAAAAATAAAAACAAATTCAGCGAAAATTTCACGTTGCCTAGACAACGTGGTATTTCCACTGACTTTCAAATACAGAACAATCGAACCTGTTTGTTTGTATTGACAATTAGAAACGTCAAAATGAGTCGATTTGGTCATGTACACGGTAAAAAAAATAGATAAAGTAATTAAAAACGATTTCATTTATAGTTTTAATTATGTTGTGGTTAGTTGTGGTTAGTTGTGGTTAGTTGTGTTAGTTGTGTATTACCCTCAAAAATTTTACATCTTCTATAGAAACCAATCAAATTTCTTTATTTTGGTAATGTTACCATAACGACAGTGACTTATCCTGGTAAATTTTGCGCTGTGCGTAGGCTGCATGAATTTAATAAGTGGAAAATTTTCTGTCAACGTTTGACATTATGATATTTTATGATTTGATTTTTATATTTTTCATTTAAATATGTGGCTAATATTTTGACATTTATAATAGAATACTTGAACAAATAAAGATGTATCAAGATGGGTTTTTGCAGATGCATTATATTTTTTAAAGTTTATTCTCGTACCACGATTATTAGACATTCCATTAGCTCAAAAACAAAATGGCCGATTTTCATTATAGGACAACTATGTTACTTTTAAATGAACACCCGTATATGTTTCATATTTTCAAAATTTAAACTTTCCCTTTAAAAAAATGTAACATAAGCTATGGTTGTCTCAAAACAACGTATTTATTGACCTTCGAAAAATTGACTCATGTCAACCAACAATATTATTTAACAATTAAAATTTGCTTCATATTTACAAAAGGACCCAAAGGTTTGGTTATTCACAAAATAATAGTTCAATAAGGTTACATTCTTTAAAAAACTACTGTAAATGTTGAAATGCCTTCCGCCGACTTCGACGCATTATTTAAATTCAAAAAACTTATTAAAACTATTGACTAAAAATTCTTCAGGAATATTTTCTATTATGTTTGGATATTAATTTTAATTGCTCTAAATTTTGGGGAAGTGGACTTAACACCTTCTTTTACATATCCCCACAGAAAAAAATCTGGAACAGTCAAATCTGGTGAACGAGGTGGCCAGGAAATAGGGCCTCCTCTTCAATCCACGGTTTCTAAAACGTCGGTCAGTGAATCTTGGTAATGTTAGCATAATGGTGTAGCCCCATCTTGTTGAAAATAGACGAAATTCAATAGATTTTCTTCTTGCAATTGGGGATAAAAAATATTTCCAGCATATCAACGTAAGTCCAAGAGGTTACAGTTGGTTCATGAAAAAATGGCCCATAATTTTTGCTTTGACATACCACACCAGACTGTGACTTTTGGCAATCCTAACGTGTTGGTTATATTGTCGAGGATTTTCTGTTGCCCAAAACCTGCAGTTATGTATTTACTTTTCCATTGAGGTGAAATGTGGCTTCGTCTGACATTATTAGTCTATCCAAAAAATGTATATTGTTCCTTATTAAATTTTAAATTCTCTGGCAAAATTCCACCCTTTATGGAAAATCAGTTTCTTCTTGTAACATTTAAATTTTGTATGGCTTTAATTTAAGTTCTTTTTTTATGATTTCTTGTACGTAGTTTTAGGAATATGGACTGAACTTGAGATTTTCTTGTTGACAATGTTGGATCTTCCGATTATCTCCAGAATTTGTAACGTTTTATTTAGCAAATTCTCATTGTTTACTAATTTCTTTTTACGGGCTAAAGATCCTGTACTCCAGAATTTTCTGTACCAGATTTTAATTGAATTTTTTGTGTGGGCTTTATTAAACATGTTTCTAAATCTTCGCTGGGTTTCTTTTACTGATTTGGTTTCGGCAAACATAATAACACATTTTCCTTTTCGCTTAACGAGAACATTTTACGCTTCCAATTAAATTACTTGTCAAAAATGACCAACAATGGCTGACAATGAGGCTTTGTTGCTGTATGGAAACGAGATAACTTTGTTTTCACAGGCGACTTTTCAAAAAATCCTTTTAAAATAATATTCCTATTCGACATACAGTCAATTCTTTGGAGGTCAATAAATGCGTTATTTTTTAAGATAACCATAGCTTGTGTTACATTTTTTTAAAGGGGAAAGATTAAATTTTAAAAATATTGAAACATATACAGGGTGTTCCATTTAAAATAACAAAGTTGTCCTATATCGGAAAATCGGCCATTTTGTTTTTGAGCTAATGGAATGTCACATAAAAATGGTAAAGATATGAGAATAAACTTTAAAGAAATATAAGTATATTTGCGAAAACCGCATCTTGATATCTTTATTTGTTCAAAAGTTATTCGCGATCAAAATGGGTCAAAATATGGACGGCCACCCTGTATTTCTAAATTAATTCTATAAAAATACTGAAACAGAAATAAAGATGTTTCCCAAATTTTCGCAATATTAATAAATTACTAAAGGCTACAATTAACTTCATTTAAAAGAATAAGATGCCTCACATGTAGCTAAAAGATCCGGAAATATACAGGGTGATTCATAAGGAAAAGTCAGTACTTCAGGTAAGTAGTCAGGGTCCAAAAATAAACATAAAAGTCTATACCAATATGGGTCCGCAAGGCCTTCGTTTCCGAGAGACCTGGTATTCCCCACAGAGCTGACATGTGCTTAGAAGTAAATGGTCGAATTTAAAAAATATATAAAACCTAGCTTATGTTTTGCCGATCATAATTTAAAAACAATCATTTTATTGAAAATTAAAATACATATTGTTTAATTATACATTTTGTTTTTTTTTTTATTTTGCTATAATAAAATCAGATGAGTCATTATTTTTTTAAATCCAAATATCTCGAAAACGGTTGCTTATATCAACTTTTAACAAGTATACCTTTTTGACGTAAAAACGATTATTTAATTAACTTAAAAATGTAATACAGGGCCGTACCAAAAAGTTGTGATTGTTCAAAATAGTAAAAAGACGTGTAGGTGGCTCCTCCTACAAGTAAGAGCCGTAATAAGATTGGATTCGGATCCATCATACCAAAAAACCATACCAGTTTTTACCCCAATATTTACATTACCATAGATTTTATTTAAATAATAGAAAAAATAAATAAAAATTTCAACACCCTGTATTTCGAAAACGAAGGCCTTGCGGACCCATATTTGTATAAGCTTTTATGTTTATTCTTAGACCCTGACTACGTACCTGAAGTATTGACATTTTCTCATGAATCACCTTGTATATTTAAGTATTTTATTAAAAAGCTAGTTGAAACTATGAAACACAAAATTTTAAATATTATAATATATTTTTTTAATCATTCGTAAGTTTTATTAGTAATATAAATAAGTTACTAAAGGCTAAAATAAACTTTATTAGAAAGAATATTATGCCTTATATTTAGCTGAAATCACCGGAAATAACAATTTAAGTATTTTAGTTGAAACTGAGTTAGAAACTATATGACCACAAAATTTCGGATATTATATTATTTTTTTTTAACTTTCTGTAATTTTAAGCAAAGTAAATAGGTTACTGAATGATAAAAGATAAAATAAACTTCATTGAAAAGAATATTGTACCTCAAATTTAGCTAAAATCGCCGGAAGTATATGAACTATATGAACACAAAATGTCAGATATTATATTATTTCTTTTAACTTTTCGTACGTTCTAGTAATTTAAATGAGTTACTAAAGGCTAAAATAAACTGTAAACTGCTTCCACACACTGATTTTGAACTTTACCGTGTTTTCTGGAACTAACTTTTTTACCTGCGTTTTTATAACACTTGCATTATCATTACCAAATCTGGACATTTTTTTCCACTCAAGAAATAAAAAAATCTTTACACAACTCGACCTTCCCTGCAAATGACAAGGACGGAAATGTCAAATTAATAGAACTCAATTTATAGGAAATATCTTTTGCCATTTTAGCTCATTTAAGTTTTGACGTTACTGCATCTGTTTGAGAACTGTCATAGTAAAATTCGTGACCTTAAAAATTTTTTAACGCACATTTTTAAATAGGGGTTTGCACACGCTAAACAAGCTTTGAAAATTATTTCAGACAATGTGCAGAAAATATGTTTTTTTACAGGTTCTGTCTTTCAATATGATTTTTTGCATTTACGTTTGACAAAGATTCGGAAAATTTCACATAGCATATGAAAAATTTCACACAGTCCTGTCAAAAGATAAAAATTAAAATAATGACATCGCATATTAATCCTTATTTTCTGCAGTCGTAGAGTATCTTTACCATTTGAAACTGATTCTGTACACTCATACTTTTGACCGCCTCAGCTCGCAAAACCTCATACTCGTGTGCAAAGATCTTTTTCAAATTTTGAAAATTATTATTACCGGCATAATTTTAAAAGGGGTATTACAAAGTAAAAATTTTGAACCTACTCTTTCAGCCAATCAGAAGCTTTTATTTACAATCATCTCCATGGCAACGACAAAAATTTCCGGAAATATTCATCCACTATAAAATATATAAAATATTTAGACACAAGTTTATTTAATTTGAATTTAGATATTTTATTAAATTTACTTGAAGATTTTACTAGATATTCTTGGATTCTTGTAAACAGTTTTTCATCCGTGGTTTCTTCGTAGTTAAGATCTTCAATGCATTTTGATAAATAGGGAAGCTGACGATGGTATTTTTTAATGTCTGAATATTCTTTGCACAAACTACACAATCCGTATTTTGTTAAGTCTAAAGCCATTTTTATACTATACACTAGGTATACTTTTTCTGTTGTCGATTCAGTTTTTTAATAATTAGATAGTACCTAATAATCTATTTTTTACGTAGTTGACATTTTGTAAGTCTAGCGGCCATTACTACGTTCTTTTTACATTTCATGGCCGCCATAGATAGGGCTTACTTCAGACTAATAATCAAAAGTAACTGATGTTCCACTAATATTAGTAGATTAAAGTTAATAAAAGATGGAAATATAAGATGCCTTTAAATTATTTATAAAGATTCTATGCAACTAAAGTTAGAAATTTGCATTTTATTTTACTAAGAAAAAAGCTTCATTTTGTTAAGCCTAAAATCTTGAAGTAGGGTACTTAAAAGTCATAATTATCAAAAGTAAATGATGTTCCACTAATATTAGTAGATTAAAGTTGATAAAAGATGGAAATATAAGATGTCTTTAAGTTATTTATAAAGGTTATATGTAACTAAAGTTAGGAATTTGCATTTTAATTTACTAAGAAAAAGCTTCATTTTGTTAAGCATAAAATCTTGAAGTAGGGTATTTAAGAGTCATAATTATCAAAAGTAAATGATGTTCCACTAATATTAGTAGATTAACGTTGATAAAAGATGGAAATATAAGATGTCTTTAAGTTATTTATAAAGGTTATATATAACTAAAGTTAGGAATTTGCATTTTGTTTTACTAAGAAAAAAGCTTCATTTGGTTAAACATAAAATCTTGAAGTAGGATACCTACTCAAGAGTCATAATTATCAAAAGTAAATGATGTTCCACTAATATTAGTAGATTAAAGTTGATAAAAGATGGAAATATGAGATGTCTTTAAGTTATTTATAAAGGTTCTATGTAACTAAAGTTGGAAATTTACAGTTTATTTCAATAAAAAAAAAAGGTTTCTTAAGCATAAGTAACACTTTGAAGTACCTACCTACTTAAAAATAATAATTATTATCAAAAGTAAATGATATTCCACTAACATTAGTAGTCTGATGTTAATAAAAAACCAAATTATAAGATGTTTTTAAATTATTTATGAAAGTTTTCTAGAACTAAAGTTAGAAAATAACATTTTATTTCACTAAAAAAACTGAAATTATAACAATGTTAAACCAGAACAAGAAACATTTTAATATATATTTTATATTTCACTATTTAGATATTATACCTATGTACTACTTTAATTTTCTAATATGTAATCTAATTATGTTTAGCTTCATAATTGTTAGTAATGTTAAACGTACAATTATTATAAACACTACTTTGATGGTCAGAATTTTCTTTAAAAACGCTACTTGAAGTGCTGCTCTCATCGTTTCAACTATATTCTGATGGTGTGTACTATCAAGCTGCAAGTAGGGTTTAATGGATTGACTATTGCTATGTCCTGTAATCTTAATCAGTTGAAATTGTTTCCGATTCCTTTTTGAACCAATTTGAAACTGCAGTAAGCTTTTCTGAATGATTTAAACTTTAATTTTTTTAATGTCAATACCAATGTGACTTGCTGCAGACTTAAACCAAGTAGAAATTGTATTTTTCCAATTGGGCAATTTTTGAACCAACTTTTTGAATTTGGCTTATTAAAGTTTTCATTGGGAGTTAAAAACAATCTGTTAATTTTTATGAATTTACCTCTTTTTTCGATTAATTTTTTGAATAACCGAATGGGGCAAATGTTTGGGTTAGCAGTATTTGTAATGAGCCACTTACTATCAGCCAATTTTCTCGAACCCCCTTGGGTCGTCTTTGAGAAAACTGGATTGTATTCTATTCGTCCTGTGTAATTGCCCATATTGTCATTTTCTCCTAAAAAATATGTAACACAAGCTGAACATCCTTCCCCACCTCTCCAGGCTAATTCGTGCGATGCAACAAAAAAAAACTTTCGTTGAAGACCATCAGCACAATCCTCATCCCATATTTGAAGAATTTTCTCATATTCTTCACTGCTCAATGCCGAAACACTTAATTTCCTTTTTAAAGGATCCTTTTGAAGTTGTCGTCTTTTGGCATCCCGTGCTGCTCTGGCTGCTACACACTCAACATCAGAAAACGGGTCAAACTTTCTATTATATTTATTAAAAAACATTTCTTGCAATTGCTTAGCCGTGGAATTAAACATAACTTTTACAACACTTTCTTTATAATCGTCGGCACTTTTTTTCTTCATATTAAAGGCGTAATCTTCTAAGACATGGGCTACTGTTCAGTAGAAATATTTTCATCATCAATATTATAGACTTTTCTTGCAAAATTCAAAAAACTGTTTCCAAACACTCAGTTTCGATTTTTCGTATTATCGGGAATTAAGTGTTGAACTTCTTCCCTAATAATGTCTTGACTTTCCTTTCCAAAACGGGACATTTTAAAAAACACTTTTTATTTATGAATAAATCAGAATTTGCACTTGATTGCACGAACACGATGACAAGTAATAACCACTGACAGTGGTGCCGTATTGACAGTAGTGCCGTATTGCCGTATTGACACTCAATTGTTTGTCATTCATGGCCTCACTATGTTAGTTTGACTTTTTGTCATTTGTAATAAAAATATCCAACATTTTCGAAATTTATACTGGGTTCAAAATTTTCTTACCGAATATCCCACGAGCTTAAATTACTTACCGGAAATTTTTCTTCGGTCACGAATATTTTAAGAAAATTACCCGAGTCGCGACGCGAATTTTCAAAATATTCGTGACCTCAAAAAAATTTCCGGTAATAATTTATGCACTAGGGATATTATAAGTGAAAATTTTTTGACATAAGAAAAAGTGACAATTGACAATACATAACTTTATAAAACGTATTTTGTTAAACTTATTTGTATTATATTATTAAAAAAAAAAAACTCGGAAATAAAGAAAGTTAAACAATAAGTATATTATAATTTATTTACTTCTTAGAGACAAACGATTTCGCAACCATTTCTAAATGTACCTTAAATTATTTTTTTACTTCCTCCTTTTTTAAAAGCAAATAATCCAATTGATAACTTCTATTAGAGAAATCGTTGCACAATCGAGAACAAATTATCCTTTTCTAATTATTCATTGTCGAATTCTGCAACGAGCTGTTCCAAAAAGGGCATATAGTACAGTGATGTGTTATGACATCCGATATTTGTTTGCATAAAATGCAAATGTTATATTTTGCAAAACTATTCATTCCAAAAAAAAAACAAATAATTTTTCGATGAACAATCAATAGCAAGTCTACGAGTGTAACAAAGAGCTTTTGCAGAAACATTCATGTTGACAGTTGTCTTTAAAATAAGCATAACCTTCTAGATAAAACCAATAATAATTATTCGGTATTTTGCCAGATGCTAGATCGCCGCAGATATATAAAAAGAAAAAATTAAAATAGTTTTTAACTATTTTAGTAATACAGATTCAATAAAATGGCTCAAAAATTGAAATATAATCAACAATATGTATTATTTTTGACGAAGCGTTCTTAAAATACATATTACCTAAAACAATACAATATTAAAGATTTTGTGTTGATGAGTTTCCACACATTTTTACTAAAACATTCTACCAATTTTAGTAAACTAGAGTCAATGTTATGAAAAAATATAAGATATATAACATCCGAAATTGGTTTTTTCAATGTTACTAAAATCGGTAAAAAAAAGTTTGGGCCGTCTTTTGGTGTTATGAAATATAGATCTATGCATGGTAGACTTTTTGCTAGAATAAGATTTTCTACCAGCTTTAGTAGAGTAAACTTAATATTGGAAAATCATAAAAAATATATTACATACGAATCTGGTGTTTTTATGCAACTTAAATTGGTAAAAAAAGTTTGAACCATCCTTAACGTCCAGTTTTTATAGGGAATAGATCTATGGTAAACTTAGTGCTGAAATAAAATTTTCTACCAGTTTTAGTAAAGTAAACTTAATATTCGAAAGTAATGTAAGATATATTACATCCGAAACTGATGCTTATATGTAACTAAAATTGGTAGAAAACAAATTTGGACCGTCCTTAAAGCTTAAATGTTATAAAGTATACGTAGACCCTTGATAGACTTATTGCTGAACTAAAATGTTCCACCGGTTTTAGTAAAGTAAACTTAGCATTCGAAAGTAATATAAGATATATTACATCCGAAACTGATGCTTCTATGTACCTAAAATTGGTAAAAAACAAATGTGGACCGTCCTTAAAGCATAAATGTTATAAAGTATACGTAAAATTTTATACCAGTTTCAGTAAAGTAAACTCAGTATTCGAAATTATTATAAGATATATAACAGCCGAAACTGATGCTACTATGTAACTAAAATTGGTAAAAAAAAGTTTGAACCATCCCTAAGGGTTAAATGTTATCAAGTAGACCGATAGCCTTGGTAGACTTATCGCTAAAATAAAATTTTCTACCAGTTTAAGTAAAGTAAAGTCAATACTCAAAAGTAATATAAGATATATTACATCCGAAACTGGTGTTTCTATGTCAATTTTACCATAGAGGGAGTTTTTTTCATTTAGCGGAGCGATTCCGTAAGTCTATCGTGTCGTTTTTTTTTTTTTTGGCGTAGAACCAGATCAAACCTGTTAGGTTTCTTTGAGTATGTCACCGGGCACATAAAATCTTATTTTACGACATTTTTTTGTGGTCTCGAACTTTTTAAATTAATAAAAAGTGATTTTTTTTTAACTTATAAAAAAAATGTTTTTTTTGTTTCCACCGCCATAACTTTAAAACTATCAAAGATACCGAAATTTTTTTTTGTGTCAAATTAAAGCCCACACTGTAGCGCTGTTAACCTTATAAACAGTTTGGGCACAATTCGCACTTTTTTATTTTTAAAAATATTTTCATACATGCAGCGAAGAAAATATAGCCAAATAATAACAAAAGTTTTTGAAAATTTTTTTTTTTCCTAGAGCGTATCGTTTGGCAACAGCGATTTTTTTTTCAGACGTGAAAAAGTATTATCGGGACCCAATAGCCCCGCATACGGATAGCGTGCGTAGTTAAGTATTACATTAGTAGTGGTGGTTGTCGAAATTTAAAGTGTGCTGTATGTATTTAAAATTTTAAAACAATGAAGCGAATTATTTGTAAGAAAATTGTGTATGATGGATACAAATCTGTTTTTACAAAAAACCTAGAACAGCTATTTCAACCGTTTCCGGGGACCACCATGGCACAAGTGGTCCGCGGAGAAATTTTACTTCCGGTTATTTCGATCCGCGAAAAAAAATTTTCTTATTAAAAAAAAAAATAATAAATTTTGGTCCGGGGGGCCAAAACAGGTTGAGAAACGCTGACCTAGAGTACAAGGGTTGTTATAATTAATTTTAATTGAAAAAAGGCAGGACCATCTAGCAAAAAAAAAATTTTGTCAAAAAAACAATGGCGAAATTAAAATAAAATATCATAAAGACTATCGTAAAACTTAAAAGATTCTCAAAACTATTAAAAAATTTAAAACGACAGGGGCCGCGCCGGTCCTTCAAATTATTGTGACACTAAATTTAAAAAGCGATAGTTTTAATATTAGAAAAATGTGTTTTTTTTTCAGCAATAGTAAAAATAAAAAGAAGAAAAGTAATATAAAAAATCTGTTTAAACAAGTAATTTAAATATTATTAGGTCCTTATAGTATAGTTGGTAGTTTATATTAGTTTATATTTTGTACAAAAAACAAAATACGAATTTCAATTTTACCCTTTAAAAAACCTGTTTAGGGTATTTATTTTTTTACATATTTTTAAAATCTTTTTAGATAGTAGAAAATTTTCCTTTTAAAAAAAAAAGAAAAAAAAGCTCCCGGGGAATAGAAACGACATTAATATGATATCTAAATTACGTGGCAAAAAGTTTTTTTTTGCGTTTGATGAGAAATATCATACAACCACTACATCTCAAAAGAAAAAAAAATGAAAAAAAGGGGAAAAGGTTTCCGAACCTACCCAAAAAAAAGTTCGACAATATCCCCCTTTTTCTGCGAGTATTGGTAGTGATGTTCGGATAGATCTTTTTTTTTATTAAAGAAATGTCCTTTTAAACTTTATTAAGAGTCTGCCACAATACGTAGTGCAATGGCTTTTTGTAACCCCCAAAAAATTAATTTTCCCCAACATGTACTTGTGTGAAAGAAGAATAAAAATGTTGAAGGGGTTTTAAATTTCGGTTCCTGCAATATCATTAAAAAATTTTTTTAAGGCAGAAATGGATTAAATTTACAAAAAATGCTACTAATAAGCCCAAAAAAATTTTTTTCAATATTAATTTTTGGGTCTGTAAAAAAATGACCCAGGAATTGGAAAATTTTTAAAAATTTGCAATTTTAAAATATTTTTAAATTATTTTTGGCAAAAAAATGCGGATGATGTTTTTTCCCAAGAAAAGCCCCAATAAAAATTAAAAAAATTGGTCATTATTTGACATTTTATTTTAACTATTTACTTTTTACATGTAATAAATTTCATGCGCTTCAAACGTTTACAGTGTTGCTAAACGAAAATATTTTAAATTTTTTATAATAAAAACTTTGCCGTTTTTAAGGATAATTTTCATTAAAAAAAAAATTTTTGGGAATTTCAAGGCTTTTAATAAATGACCCCCAGAACGGCGCATTTATAAAAAAAAAACAATTTAACGAGGAAAATTTTAACCGGGAATAACCAAAATTTTGATCATAGTTTGAAATTTGTTGTTTGGGGGGTTTGGTTAGTTTTTTATATAAAAAACAACCTTCAATAATAACAAATTATTACAAAAAGTCTGGCAACTTTGGGGTTATTTAAGCAGCTTTCCGAAAGTCAAAGAATAGTTTGATCATCTTTTTTGGAAAAAAAAATTATATATTTGTTTAAAAAAAACCTTTAACGAAGCCCTAGTTTATATTTAATGTATGTACTATATTTATCAAATTTAATTAAAAGACACAAAGCATCCGTAATATTTTGTTGCTAAAAATGTTTAAAAAATAATGGGTGGTTAGTTGTGGTTAGCAACCAATAAAAAAAAGTTGAAACCTACTAATTAGGTGGGTAATTAATAACAATGATTGATATTTTTGTATGGGTTTAAAAATCTACCCACCTGTTTTGGATATTTAAAATTTTTCTTTTCTAAACAACTTAAGCAGCCCTTAGATCTGAATTTAAACCTGTTGATACAACTTTAACTACCTACTACACTTCCACCGACCGTAAGATCTTTTTTAGTCGGCCGGCTCCAAAACCAAGCGCGCAAAAATATGACTTTGGCCGTTAAAAAATATCACTGACTCAATACTATAAAAGAATCTAAAAAAAATTTTTTTTTTAAAACTTTTTTTAAAAAATTAGCTACAATTTGTACCAAGTATGTATAAATTTTCAATAATAAACTTTTTCTGATTGCCTAAAATTACGCTAATAAAAAAAAACAATTTTGAGTTTCGTACTATTTTAAAAATTTAAAAAAAATATCAGCTTTAAGTGGGACGTTGTTTGAAGCGCTATTGTGTCTACTTTAATCTAAAAAAAATAACTTGATAGCATAAATATTATTAAAGATAGAGCAGTGGAGAAGTTAAAAATATGTTTTATTGAAAACCGATTTTTTTTGGGTTTTTTCAAATAAAAAAGCTCTCGACCACTAAAAAATGCCCTAAAAGTGATTTCGTACAGATTACCTTATTAAAGAATCCCACTAAGTCTGGGTTTGGTTCTACGCCGGTTTTTTTTTTCGATAACTAAGCGACTTTTCTTCCAAATTTTAGTCCACTAATTGCTTTCATATCATTTTTTTTTTATTATTAACGTTAATGATTATTGGTTTAAAATTTTCACCTAATACCAACAGTGTCTAAATTATTTCCGGAAATTTTTTCGAAGTCACGAATATTTTGAAAATTAAAAATATTCGTGAGTGAGAAAAAATTTCCGGATAATAATTTAGACACGAATGGTATTCGGTAAGAAAATTTTTCCCAAAAAATTTAAAAAATAAAGATTTTTTGGACAAGTTTTTTAAAAAGTAAATAAAAGGAAATTTAAACTTTGTATGTCAAAGTTATTGGACGCAGTATCTAGTAAATTTTCATTATATTTTATGTTAAATAAATTTTAAATTAACTCCCTTTATTCACTAAATAATTTAAATATAAGTCGATAGTAACTCAGACGTTTAGTTTTTCAAATGTGTTTTACTAAAATTGGTAGAAATAATTTTGTTACAAAAAAGTTGAAGCAGTAGGTATGTAGTATCAAAGAAATTCATATGCATGCATTAGGTTAAATAAAATATAAGTAACAAAAATTTAGTTAAACAAAATAAAAAAAGATAACTGGATGGTAGTTCACTTTTTTCAAATTTCTATGAATTCATTTTACTAAAGTTGGTAGAAATATATTTTTTTTACGTTATTCGACGCAGTATCTATATCATTGAAATTTACTTCTATTATTTTAAAATAAAAATGTAATTATCTCACTTTTTTTTAAACGAAATAATAAAAATAAGTCGATAAAAATTCAGTTTTCAGTTTTCACCTTCTTTTACTAAAGTTGGAAGAAATACATTTTGTTACAAAAAAGTTGAAGCAGACGAGAGCAGTATGTAGTATCAACGAAATTCACATGATGCATTAGATTAAATAAAAATAAAAAAGACGGACTTTAGTTACACAAAATAATAAAAGATAAGTCGATGGTAGTTCACTCTTCAAATTTTTATAAATTTATTTTACTAAAGTTGGTAGAAATATATTTTCTTACCTAAAAATATAGTTTAACGGGAAACACGACGCGCGTTAAACGGCTTTGTGTTCCGGTAATTTTTCTGTCAGTTTGTTGTAGTCAAAAAAAGTCATCGAATTCATGTCAATAAACTAACGTTATTTAACCATAAATTAATTATCTAAAACGTTGTGTTTTACAGTAATTTTAGAATAAATCGGTTTGAGAAATGTTTTATGTAAGTTTTGTAAAGAAGTCAGTGAAATTAAAATGT